>APFE031686366.1:55995-100748 GCA_000404065.3 Pinus taeda
TTAACTCAAGAGAAACCTTTAGCTCTTCTAACCTATTCCAAAGGTTGTATCTAGGAACCGTATCGAAAGCCTTTCTAAAGTCTACAAAGCAGAAAAATAAATTGGATTTATCATTACGACATTCCTCCGCAATGATCCTTAGCGTAACAAGGTGGTCCGTTGTTGAGTGATGCCTTCTGAAACCTGCTTGGCCTTTAGCTCGCTTACCTTCACTTTCAAGCCATACACTTAACTTTTTTTCCAGAATACTACCATATAATTTGGCTAAGAGAGGGCTGATCATAATTGTCCGATAACTAGAGGGGTTATTTGTATCTCCACTTTTAAAAATAGGGATAATGAGGCTCTCAGTCCAAGGTTTAGGAACCCTTGCTTAACAGCTTGATTGAAAAGCTTGTGGACGTGGGGGATGAGGACAGGGCCTCCAATTATTAGCATTCTAAAACATAATGTACATAAAAAAATTTAAAGTGCAAAAACTATGCTCTAAAAAAAATATGTGTGTTCTGCATTCCCCTTTTCAAAATCAGGTCACTCTTTTGCTATCTCTACAAAACAGGTAACAATATCAATTCTCGTTTCAAAGTTTACAATGTTAAACCTTCCTCTGGGATCATATCTAACAACATATGACCAACCCACTTTACTTGGAATGTCTACATAAAATACTTGTTCACATTGGCTTGGAAGAACATATCGCTCTAATCCTAGCTCAAGATTCCTTGTATCAACCATGGTAAATCTGTTAGCATGCTCAATAACAATTCTATCAAGGTCATGTTCATGGATTCGTAGCCTAAACCATTTGACATCGAACAAAACTATTTTGAAGGATTCAAATTCACACTCAAGTATATCATGCATATACCCATAATATCAATTCTCAGAGAGTTTTGGATGTCTGTCACCTCTAGTGGAAACATTGATAACTTGAAATACTACAATTATCCCACTATCAAAAGTTTTCATATTTTCATCCAACCTTTTGATGCAAAATTTGCAGCCATTGCACCACATTTTGTTGTGGTGTTTCAATTGCAATACTTCAAACACATAAAAAATGCATTTTCAATTGATAAGCATGCATATTTATACTTGCAAAATTTGAAAAAAACAAAACATGGCATATGCTACTTCAATATAATTGTAAAAAAACTTAGTATGGGTGAATATGTGCCTGATAATCTTCTAAACCATATGCTAAATCAATTTCCCTCTGTGTAAGATTGGTATCTCCACTATGCTGAGCTCCTTTGACCAATGAAGACACACCATACCATGTTAACCTACCATTATTATCTTGTTTGCATTGTTCAATCCATACCTTCATCCAATCTTTATTTTTCACAATGTATAAATGTATTTCATCCCACTCTCAACCGACTGTATTAAAATAAAACAATTCAAATATATTATATTAGTTACCATGTTATACCCTCATAATAATGGATTATGCAAGAAGACTAAAAATTAAATAAGTATGATATAATAAAAACAAATAAGTCAAATGTGTTATAATCTCCACTATCTACTAACATCTCACTTTGCTCATTCTACCTTTCCCCAATAGGTGCCCCCCTTCAAAATAACCCATGGAGTTGACATCCCAAATGCGTTAATCCAATACATTAATACCTTTTCCTATTTAATCACTATATTGATGAATACAAGCCATGGTTTGATATACCATCTATTCCTCTACCATATAACCCTCAGGACATGCTCTTTTTTTTTTTTTCTTCTTACCAAAGCCTTCAATGATTTCAAGTGCCTTTCAACCATCCATATTGATCTTGTGTGTACAGGTCCACACTTTTCAATCTCCTCGATTTGGTGTATGAGGTAGTGTTCTTATGCATTGAAAAATGTCAGAGGTAGATTCTTTTGCATTTCACACATTAGACGAGGAATTTGTTTTCTCCAACACTTTATATCTTCTTTATCGATTTGTTTAGATGAAAACCATCTACAAATGAAGCAAGAAAATCATAGTTTTCAACAAAAAAATAATAATATAGTACATGATGACAAAAAAACACATGTAGTGAAAAATATGCAACACAACAACTTATTGAACAAATTACACTCTGCACATAAATCTCCACTTACCTCATGTATTTTCCAAGATCATATATAACTTGTTTGATATTGTTCTCAAAGTTTTCTAGGAGAGATAATGGTAGTACATACTATAACAAAAATTATGGTCGATCATTATTTTTTCCCAAATTGGGAGAAAAAAACACTAATTAACAAGATGTTTCACCAATGTATAATATATATATAATATATATATATTATATATATATATAAATATATATATATATATATAGATATATGGTACCAAAATAATTACCTTAATGAACATATTCCAATCATGAGTTTTTATCCCTCTTAATTCACCTTTCTTTATTAGGATATTCATATGTTTGATGAAAATACAATTGGAAATTTATTTTTTTCAATAACCTCTTTAACACGCTTGCTTTGCTACTTTGTCAATAACCATTGAAGGGTGCTTATATTTTGGTTGTCTCCATCACTATTTGAATGAATCACACTTTGCAATGCATGACCAACCTCCTTAAATTTCATTACAAATATTGACAATTTTTTCTTTATCTCTCATTCCATATGAGATTCACCATAAGGTCTTTGTTACATTCTTCCCAATGTGCATTGTATCAAACAAATGAACAATTTCTAGGTGCTCATAGTAGGGGAGTCTATTAAATTGCTCGGGATAACTCTTCATTCCTCATGGAAGTGCCTTGTTATTAGTGCCTTCATGACCTACAATGTGAATCATAGTAAACATATTATAACAACAATATACCCTGTCAATTAGTACAATGAAGAAAATGCCATAAAAAATAAATAATCCAAACATATAATATATATTGATACATAGACAATTCGATCCATACCTTGAGAGACTCTATTATATTGCAACTTCCATGCACGAGGTGTTATTCTCCGTGGTCTTACTCCAGTCTCGTCTTTCCTATTTAAAAGATGTTTTTAGTACTTCGGTTCCTATGGTTCTTAGAAAGGAAGTGCCTATACTCATCGAACACCTCCTTTCCAAAGATTCTTCAATGACGAGATTTAATCTTAGTACCACAAACTAGACAAGTAAATTTACCCTTTGTTTGAAGACCTGCAAAAGATGGAATAATTTTTATATCAATTATTTTAAGTATGTACAATGAAGTTGGAACTATTTAAAAACATACTTGAAATGAACTTCACAAAATTAAGCATTATTAAAGTGAAGGGTAACATTATACCATATCACATAAATGTGTTAGCCTTGGGGCATCATGAATTGTCCATACAAGCATTGCATGGAATTCAAATTCCCTTTGTGCAACTATTGGTCTAGAGATATCATACATAGTGACACCATTCCATAACTCCACTAACTCATCGATAAGAGGTTTGATATATGCATTCATATCTTTGACTTGGTACTTACTTAATTGATTGAATATACAATACATTATTAATACATATATGAGTAAATTAAAAAAAATTATAAGACATAATTATAAGGCATAATTGAACATATATGAGTAAATTAACAAAAAAATATAGGACATAATTATGAAATAAATAAGACAAATGAGATGCTATTTTACTAAAAAAAATATTCTAAACCAATTGATACCTGGAACAATCATTGTCAACATTATGTGCCCCCTCTTTATTGACTTCCACAGAGGAATCTTATTGTTGATAACAAAAACGGGCCACACCAAGTAAGTAGATTTAGCCTCTCCAAATGGATTGGCAATGTCAACTGCTAATGAAAGCCTAAGATTACAAGCTTCTCCTTTAAACTCTGAACACTTTTCCTCTATATTCCTAAATGCAGATCTATCTGTAGGCATTCGATGAACACCATCTCCAATTCTATTCCTTTCATGGTAATCCATAAGTTTTTCTACACTTTTACACATGAACAATTGTTGCAAATGTGGAATTATGGGAATATAATGAAGAACCTCGCGAGACACTTTTTTTTTGGTTACTTTATCGGTTTGATATTTACTCTCATCACATTTTGGGCATTTTTCTTTCAACACATGTTCTTTATAATAAAGAATATCATCACTAGGGCATGCATGAATAAATTGATATCCATTCCAATATCTTTCATAAAGGCATGTAAATCTCGGTATGTACGAGGTAAAACATTTGATGGTAGTAATAGAAATTCACCTAATAATCTACAACATAAAAAAATAGTATTGGCTACTGTACTAAACAATATTAATCATACATATTGCATTCGAATGTTACAAATTAATGAAATGATGCATATCAACTTACTAACATTAAAAAAAAAAATACGGAAAATACATTTTATTTATCATGTATATAGTACTAAATGTCACAAAATATATTACATACCTTAGGAGTTGTGTCACACATGTGTTTGACAAACCGTCCACCACCTTTAAGTTGACCAACAACAACATATCAGAGAGAAGAGATGTTTTTGAGCCTCATAAAGAGGTTTAGGTGCCATCTCAAGTACATGTAAATCAAAAGCATGGTCATCACACTGATTGTCATCATCATCCATTCCAACATGATTAAATGTCTCATGGATTAATATATTTGTCCCATCTTCTTGAACTATGTTATCGACATCATTATCTTCTTCCATAGGATCATTAGCTTGATCCTCAATATTAATCGCTCCATGTTCTTGAATAGGTGGTTGTACTACAACGACCTCTTCCTCTTCTAGCAATGCCATAGGGGGGCCAATATTATACAATTACAATCAATAAAGTAATGTTAGTATATATATAACGAATATTGAAACATCTATATAACAATAGTTTACAAATATAATATATAAGGAAAACAAAGACAACAAAGGCAAAAAGAAAGACAACTTAGGTGAGACCAGGAAACAAAGACAACAAATCAATGATGATGCTTGCACAATTTATCAAGATATTTAAGAATATGTTGAAAAAATCTAAGAAAAATGTTACTTTTCTTGACATGTAGGAAGTGAGTCACTTTCTAAGATATATAGTCACGGCCATAATAAAAAACGTATTGATCTTATTTTGCATTCATCATTGTAATGTCATATTCTTTTTTAATGTCATATTTTGCATAATATACTTTAAAAACTTAATAACGCTCCATAAAAACCCATGACTAACCTCTGAATCCTCTAGGTCCAAATTAACCTCCTAAACAATATACATTAACCCCCTAACACCTTAACCCCATTCCCCTAAGCCCTTAAACCCCTAACCCCTAAACCCTTAAACAATCCTTAATGAAAATAATCAAATAATATTTATAGTCCACATCAAGATGACAACACAGTTCAAACACCTCCCAAAAGAATATTATAAAATACATTTACAATAGAAAGATAATACAATTTACAATACAAAGACATACAATCTAAAATACAATATACATATAAACATTTACAAAAGCAATCTACAATAAAAAGACAATAAATAACTTACGAATGGATGATATTAATGTTCGCCCTAAGTGTGTCCATAGTATCTACTTAGAATTCTCCTTGGTCTCAAGCCCCTACAATTTCTACAAGGGAAATAACATTTTCCATCCTCAGAAGCCCTCGATGTCAATCCCACATATCCTTGGTCTCCTTGAGGAATGTTATGTGACATTTTTTGTCATCAAACTTTCAGTGATGATTTTGTTCAAAAATTAATCTCAAAATAAGCCTAAAACCTTTCAAAACAATCACAACTAATATATATATATATATATAATATATAAAATAATATAGAATATATATATAGCAATTAGTCAAAGTATATATGTCAGGGCCTCTACACACACAATAATATTATTTATAACAAAAATTTAATAACTTTAAATTATATATATATTTTAATTAGTCAAACTGATAAAAAAAAAGGTCACATATTAGATGTTGTAAGCGTAAAAAGTCGTTAATGGTGGAATTGAACATTATGCAATGATTATTTACAATTTGTAGGAACTTGGACAACACATTTTCATATTGGATACAACGTCAGATATCCAACGGTAAAAAAACTACCCTAAGTTATTTGATGATAGGAAGGATTATAGGAAAATGTTCGATAATCGACAGGATAGGGCATTTTGTCAAATATTCGATCGATAAAGTACTGCAATTAGATACCTGACAGTAGTCAGGATTTTAGAAAAAAAAAAAAATCATTTCACTTCCGACACTTTTTCCGATTTTAGCCATTCCACTGGATTCCGCTGTCGGAATTTCCGCCCAAGTGTGGTAGTGAGACTTCATAAGGAAATGGCTTAACCCTTTTCAATCCTGTGACCAATTGTAGTTATCAAGCCCTTAGACAAGAGTAATCCATGTTGTCGATGGGTAAGTGCTCATGGCCGTTGGATGACCCTGATACATTTTCCCTGAGAGGTTACTAAAGGAGCCACCAAAGGGAACTCCCAGGATGTAAAATCCTTGGGATGATTTGGTAGTGGAGTCGCTATCGAGGCTTGGTGAAAAGACTATGGAAAATGCCACATTTCCCATATGATGAGAATTATATGATTCACAAGGGGCTTAGAGCCTTCGGTGGAACCCACAACTATGTGGCATTTGATGTGGGGAAGGCATGATGAGGGATGACATCACCTCAACATTTAGGACCGGTGTCGTCATCCCAAACCTTGGACATTTTAGTCGTAGGGCATAATAGAACATCTGTGATTTAAATCCTTAGGTGACATGGTGTGCAGGCCTGGTCAATGAGGGTCAAATGCCACGTGGCATGAAGGAGTGCATTACTTGGGTGCATTAGATTTCGCAGTGAGGTGGGCCCAGGTGCATTATATTTGAAGGGGAGGTCCAGGTGAATACACTAACATCCATGTAGTCCCAGAAGGTCATACTTGATGTTAGAAATTAAATAAAAGAGCAATGGAACACATAAAATATTGCAAAAAACAAGCACATAAAAACATAGAACAAGAGAAACACAGATAGACATGGTTCACCCAATTTGGGCTATGTCCATAGAGAGACAACCAATCCTTTCTTTTATATTATCTAACAAAATGAAGAGATACAACCTACAACAAAACCACTGTAACTTCCTCTTTGCTTTCACACAATCTTCTCTGTTTTTTCTCACACAGAATAATGCACAACCACAATACAGTTCCCTCATATAAATCGAGGGTTGCCTTCAAGGGAAAAAAACCCTAAATTAACATAACTTCTACAGTCATATCTTCCATTTAATGAATGGCCTCAATTGACTATGAAATTACAATATTCCAAAAGACAATTTTTCCTCTATTTTTTGCTTTAGGGGCACTGCCCCCAAACCCTTGCTGGGGTGGGGCTCCAAAGGATCATTCGCCCCCCTGGAGTCCCCTGGCGGCACTAGTGGTGGGCCGGGGGGCAACCCCCCCACACCCCCTCGTCAAGGACTGAGATCCAAACACGATTGAAACAAGACATTTGAATAAGGAAAATAATCATGCTCCATAGCCAACACTTGACAATTTCAATGGGGAACAATATTGAATGCCAAGATTCTATTCACGGGGTGACATGGCCATGGAGGGCCCGCACTCACGCACCTTGTCTAATTCACATATATGTTATAGGTTAGCCCTTGAAGACCATAGAAATGGGATTAATTTGTGACCTTGTATGAGCGGGTCGACAATTGCCACGTGGTGTGACATGGTGCATGACTTGGAAAACCATGAGGACCACATGGGCACCAAATGGCAAGTTAAATGATGAGGCACAATTTGATAGACCAATTTTTGAATGGCCATATCTTTCGATCCAAGAGTCAAATCAAAGCAAATTTTATATCATTGAAAAGGCCTCGATGAGGCGAACACAACAATGTTATCCATTCTAAGTTTTGAAGAAGTTGTAAAAGATCAAAAAATTTAAACCTCATTTTCATAATGGGACATTAGAGGTCGAGTAAGCATGGTAACTACCTCCTCCTACCCTTAGTAGGGCTAGGGATAGTAGGGGGTATGTTACATAGATGCAATATATCCCAAGGGAGTTCTTTTAGAAAATTTCCTGTTATCATGACGAAGGAAAGTTTGAGACTATGTGATGCATTGAATGAGAAAAAAATGATGCAATGTGACAAGTCACAAGAAAAGAAAGTTTTGAGTGTTGTGATATGTTGCGATGTTGCATGAAAAAAACTTTAATGCAAAATGATATTTCACACAAAATGAAACTTTTTTGTGATGTGATATGTCATGACTAGACAAAATTTACAACAATGCAAAACAACTTGACTAGAGAAAACTTGTTTCCGTGCCATATATTACACACAAATATTTTTCCTCCATCATAACATGTTGCACAAAAACTTTCAATACATAAAACACAAAACACAAAGTTTCATCTTACACATAAAAAATAAATTTATTGAATCAACATGCCACACATTAAATTAAAAAAATATTTCATACACATAAAATTAAAAATATCTTTTTAATGCGTTTTACCTATTTTTTATTTTTAATGTACAGACGACCATCATTTTTTTTATATGAACACAAGAACAAGACTTTACACAATATTTTTTTGTATAATACATAGTGCAATATACTAAAAATTTCTTTAATCATAACACAATATCTTACACTCCAAATTGGTTTGGTCACGATATATTACATCGCATATACATTGCAGTTTCTCTAAACTTTGCTTCATCAAAACAAAAACATTATGAAGCTTTCCTTTACATCACCACAATATTCTTATTTTATTGGACTAATTTCAAAATTAAACATTTCGACAACTTTCATCATATCATGTTTGCACGTCACGAAGCATTTGCTAGTGAAATATTAAGGTAAAAACGGGAGGCATGTTAATTTTACCGTGGTGAAAAATTAGATTGGAGATTAGATTGGAGATGGATGCTAATATCGATTAAAGTTTTGGTAGATGTAATTTAATGTTTTTCCGATTTAAATTGATGATTCGTTGATTTAATTTTACAATAATTTTCTAGCTAAAAAACAATGTAAAGATCTGATGCTAACATATTCTCATAACTTTCTCTAATGTCTTTGAAGGCATCACATTCCAAAATGAAATGTTTTTCTGATTCCACAGTGCATCCCCAAACATGCAAAATGTATACACCCGTTCTTCCCAAGTTTCTTTAGGGCTTTTCCACCGTGCTGTTTCACATAGAATTTGATGTGAGTTGGTCTTTAATTGAGTAATAAGAACCTTTGCCCTCCACGAAATGCTAGCTCCAATGAACTATTTTTGTTGTAAATCACAAGTGAGGTTGAATTCTTCAATTTAATAGATACTCTTTCTACCCAACTGTTTTCCCCATACTTTTTACTAAACTTCTCTGTAACAAAATTTTCTTACTATTTATACAAAAATTCTATTTTTATATCTATATATAATTTTATTTCATCCATATTTTTTTATTTATTTTTTCATAAATAGTCCAAAGCCTTATTTATTTTTTCATAAATATACATTATGAGTCCAAAGCCCAAGGGACCCTTTAATGCAGCGACCACCACACGGGATTAACCCTCACCCGCGCTGTCTCGGAGTATCCCGAACCACCTAAATCTGGTGCTGGATGGGAACTACTCACCCACCGTCTACGCCCCCAACGCGGGTGAACGTGATGGCTCCCTTTTAATTAAAGAAAGCACGAAAAGATCAAAGAGCAGAGTTGCGTGTTACAGAAGATTAGTCAATGGTAATCATCTGCAGGATGTGACAGGTATGACGGCGATGATGATTCCCGCGGTAGTGGAGGCAGAAATGGCTAGGTAGGTATTCCCTTTAGAAACGCTTTCACGCGCTTTGAATGTTCTGGACTGTGGGGGGAGAAGATCCGATGGACGACCAGTGTTCACACAAGATAAGCCATTCCAGGCATTTTAAAGCTTTCAATACTGTGGGCCCGTTTCACACTTGAAGAAAGCGATTTTGAATCTGTCTTTTGCACGGGATGGCCGCTGCTGGCCCCCTGCCCTGGTCACTATGCATTCTTTTAGGGTTTCTAAGATTGCTTCTGGGAAATATCTACTGGCATCAAAGTTCGATAGATGTGGTCATGTTCTGAATGGCCAAGGATTGAATTGTCTCTGGTAGGTCGTGATGTCTCGCTTGCTATCATTCTTAAGCCAAATAAAGTTGTTTTAAATCATCTTGTTAAAAAGAGCTTTCCATGAATTTCTTGATTATCTTTTTCAGTTTTGTTTGACTAAAGCCAGGGATATAGTGATGCTTCAATTGCAATAATTCTTATGCTTCATAAAATTGCCTTAAATGGAAAGAATGAGCTTCCATTAATGTGGCGATCGTCTGTTATGATTTTGAAATCTCTAAGGATTTAGTTCTGTTGTGAAAAATATCTGTCTTTGAAAATATCGAAGCCTTTGAAATCTAAATGGCCAAATTGTGTATTACATTTTGATGGTTAACCCTCTTAAACTTTTGGTTAAGAGCATGAATTTGCGTCTTGCAACAGCTTTAAAAAAATCCTCCACGGAGGTTGACTGCTCCAGCTGTTTTTTTCCTTGCTGGTTTTGAATGATGCGAATTTTGTGGCGTTTCCTTTCTGTTGAGGCAGTTAGGATTTTTCTGGAAAATAAATTGGTGAATATTGTCATTTTCATTCCTCGATGAGTTTCGTATAGGGAGTCGGGGATAATATGCTTGTAGTTGCCTTTCGCAAAAGCTTTAAAGAAATCCTTCACGGAGGTTGACTGCTACAGCTGTTTTTTCCTTTGCTGGTTTTGGATGATGCGAATTTTGTGGCGTTTCCTTGTGTTGAGGCAGTTAGGATTTTTCTTGAAAATAAATTGGTGAATATTGTAATTTTCATTCCTCGATGACGTTTTGTATAGAGACTCGGGGATAGTATGCTTGTAGGCTTTTGCATCTTTTGAAAACATCGGTTGATCTTGTCATCCCTGGAATTCTTTCTTATCTCGTTGCCTGAATGGGCTGTAATTCTACTTCACCCATTTTACCATTTTACTTGTCTTTGGACGCAGGTATATAAGATTTCATTGAGTCAGGAGAGAATTAATCAGATTTTCTTGCTCAGAAATACCTTAACAGATCCCATACGTCAGTGAGTGTTTGGTAGGATATCGACATAACACCTCAACACATCCAACGCAACCTCTGTGCCAGGGAGCCTTTGGACAAAACCCTCGGTGGACCAATAAGAAAACAGAGTGTAAAACTGTGGAATAAGGTTTCGAGCTTTATAGGTTGTGCTGCCTGTCTTTGCGGGTGATAATATCGTGGGACGAGCTTCCGTGTCTTGCACCTAAAAAATTAACGGCACACACTTTCTTTGCAAGCTCTTGGTTGTCTTGCTATTTTGTTTCTGTTACCAAGCGTTTCCCCTGTTTTCGTCATTTGGTTTGTGAACTGCTTCAGCAATGAGTCGCCCACATGATGGCCATTCTCTGTTCCTAAACTTTGGAAATCCTTTCAGAATGGTTGCTTCTAATCGATCGTCTGATCAGTCTGCAAAGTTTAATCAGATATTGAACGCCTTTGAGATTTCCTTAGCAAGAAGATTAAAGCAACTCGAGCCAAAGATTCTGAAGGACACGATAAATTTGTCGTGGATGCAGCAAGCCATGGCGGTTTTATCTGCTACACACGCGGACCTCAAGTCCCTTATTACAGATCTCCAATTTCCTGCAGCGGAATGGGATGAAAAATGGATGGACGAATACCTGGATGACACTGTAAAGCTTTTAGACATTTGCCTTGCATTAAATGTTGAAATTTCAAAGCTGGAATATTTCCAGCTTCTTGTTCATTATGCTTTGCATTTGCTGGACTTTTCAGATGGCGTTTGGTCTAACGACAAGCTCTTCCGTGTCAAAGGTTCTCTCCAAGAGTTGAAGGAGAAAATGGATTCGAAGGGGAAAAATGGTGCAAACACCCAAAGGAATACGAGGATTGAAAATTGCATTGTGATATTACAGCATATGAGCAAAAGCCTTCAGTTTGGGAAGGTAAAGTCATCGTCAAAGGGTAGTGTTTTCTTGAGAGCGATGTATGGAGTGAAGGCAACAACTATATTTCTCTGCAGTGTGGTGGCTTCTGCTCTCGCTGGGCACTCTGGCCCATTGATTGAATTGCATATTCCTGATCAGTTTTTGTGGTCCACAGCATTCATGAGTTTGCAGCGAGGGATTAACGACGAAATCAAGAGATGTTTTGCCAACGGCCGAGATCGAGTTTTGAAAGAGCTAGAATTGTTGGATGCAGCCATTGAAAATGTTCACCCTATAGTTGAGAAATTATCTTCTGCTGACATTGTCGATGGAACAGAGAAAGTGGAACATATCAGAATTGCTATACAGGAATTACAACAAAGTGCACAATTGCTTGCGCAGGGGTTAGATCCTCTCTCTAAACAGGTTAATGACTTCTTTCATGTTATTCTGAGTGGAAGGAATGCATTGCTTGATAGTCTCAGGTTATCCGCAGAAGGCACACCCATCAGAGATGATCAGTGATGAATATATCAGTAAAGCTGACCAGCATGAAATGTTTAGTTTTTATTTTTTAGATTGCTGGAGGAAACTCCAATATCCTTTACTAATGGTAGCAACCATGCTAGAAAGCCGCTCCATGACTGGTGGGGATTGTATGAATATCTGGTCTATTAGTCAGATTATATGTATGGCTCTTGTAACCGTATCACTGCATATAAAAGTCATATTTAAGTCAATTTATTGGAAAGGAATTTATTGGCATGATGTCTGTAAGGTGAATGATATATCCTGTTTATGCCAAGTTATATGGAAACTGAATCTGATCCTCCATGTGCTCAGACATCTAGCTTTTTACTGTAAAATAACATATTTCAATATAATTCTAATATATGTTACCACCATTGAGTTCTCTGTGTTTTTATTTTAACACTTGCATGTTAAGCCTCTATGTATGTGTGGGGGTGAATGTTGTGAAGGAGCAATACAGTTTCTCTCTATGGGTTTATATTGGAATGAATAACTATTGTGATTGAATCTTATGGCGTACACTCAATTCAAGCACGATGGAACTCATTGGATTAGACCTTTTAACCTGATATATCATAAATAAAAGGGTTGAATTCTTGTAGTTCCCATTTGCTTGAGAGAGAAGTTAAGTAATGCAAAGGTGATTTTGCAGACGAAGCGATTCTAAAATATACGTTAGCTCAATTTTCAGACGAAGCGATTCTAAAATATACGTTAGCTCGATTTTCTCTTTTAGATGTAAATACATTGGAACACTAGGTTTTAATTGACCTAAATTCATCTTAATTATGAATTATGGAATCATTAAACAGTCAGGATTAACACAGATGGCTACAGTGTGATTAAGACAGATGGCCTGCCGTGGCACTGTCATGTGGAATTCTTGTGCAACTTTCTTTCAAGAGAAGAATGGGAAAACACAAGGTATGATATTACTTCTTTTAAAGGGCAGGTGCACTTTTGAAATAGCATATTTGCAGTTTTTGTTTCTATGTTCATTGCTTTCAGTCAGGTTCCTGGGATTTGGGGTGCAAGTTTGAATGCATATTTGTAGATCTGCCTGATTTTTACTTTGGTTGGTACGTTTTTAACAGATTTTCCAATGGGTTTGAAATTCTATGAAATTTAAGATAAAGCCTCATCCTATTCTCTTTGGAGTATAAAGTTGCTTGTCAAGTACGCAAGAATATGAATTAATGCATTGAATCAATGTCACAGGTCCTTGCCCTTTGAGAATCTGTTATATGTGAGGTTGGGCGGTTTACAGAAAGTAATATCTTTGACCACTTTTCTATGTTTTCCGTTCTTGTATTTTCAAAGAATCATTTCATGTTTTTGGTATCACTGCATTGCAAATCGGTTCTTAAGGAATAATGTTTTGATAGGGAAAGTTTAAAATTCTTATAAAAGTTGAAATTCATTAGGAATTTGATATTTTATTTGTGGGAATAAAATTGAGGAAAAGGATTGTAATTTTTTTCACAACCATCTAGTTTGAATTTAATTAACAAATCAAAAACAAGGACACCTTTTTTCTTTCAGCGTCTTGTTCACATTCATACTGTTTGGCATTTGCTGGACTTTTGAGCTGACATTTTGTTTATGACCATCTTTTCGGCGCCAAAGATGTTTTGTTCATTATGTTTGACATTTGCTGGACTTTTCAGATGGCATCTGGTTTATGATAATCTTTTCCATTCCAAAAATATTCTCAAGGAAGTGATGGTAAAAATGAATCTCAAGAGGGAAATGGTATAAACTCAGGGAATAGCAAGATTGAAAATTGCAAGCCTTCAGTTTAGGAAGGTAAAATAATTGGCTAAGGGTTTGGGTTTCTTGAGAGCTATGTAGAGTGAAGGTAACAATTATATTTCTATGTAGTGTGATGGCTTCTGTCATTACTGGGTACCCTGGCCTATGGATTGAACTGCACGTTCCTGATCAGTTATCATGGTCCACACTGCACAGTATTCACATGTTTGCAGCAGGGGATTAAAGGTGAAATCAAGAGATGTTTTGTCAATGGCTGTGTTTGAGTTGTGAAAGCGTTAGAAATGTTGGATACAGCCAATGAAAATGTGTATTCTATGAGTGGAGAAGATCCGATGGGACAGAAAGAATGAAATCCATGGAATACCACAGTAGGTGAATGGGACTTTCAGTTGCATTCAACAAAATAGAAAAGATACACACTGAAACAAAGTGCATTACAAAGATAGCCAGAGGGAATAAACCCAAAGCTGAGTAACTCTACACTCCAATTTACAAGTAAATGTACAAACCAGGAAAGATGAAGACCAAAAGTGGAAACCGAGACAAGAGATAGACACTATGACATCCTTTTAACAGTGATCGTAAGCAGAAAGAGAGGGATCAACCACTCTAAAAGTACCAACACAGGATTTTATAATAGCCATTGGAGAGTGCCCATTTGAGAGGTCCTGCAAAACTTTAATTTCGAATGTGACAGTCTCTCTCAGAAGAAGGCAAAACATCTTTTTGATTAGGATAGCAGAAGGCGGAAAGGGAGGCTCGCAAGTCTCTATACAGAACATTGGCATCTTCCCTGGACATTGAGAAATGAAGTGCTCCTCATTCTCGACATCCTGGAGACAGCAAAGAAAGTGGAACATATTAAAATATCTACACAAGAATTACAACAGAGTGTACAATTGCTTGCCCGAGGGGTAGATCCTCTCAGCATACTGCTTAAGACTGCTTCGAGTTTGTTTTGAGTGCAAGGTATGCATTACTTGATAGTCTCAGATTGTCTCCAGTCAAGAAATATTATTATAGATATTCGGTCATGTGCAGATCAGTAAAGCTGGCCAGCATCAATTGTTTCGTCTCTATTCATTTAGATTTCTGGAGAAATCTCCATCATCCTTTACAAAAGACAACAACAATGCTAGAATGGCCGTGTAGCTGTTAGGGATTATATGAATATCTGGCCCAACAAGTGGATTGTATGTATGGCTTTCGTAACGTATCATTACATGTGGAAATAATATTTATTTCAATTTGTTTTTTCAGGACTAAGATGAGTTTAGTCCAGGGTTTGCACAATGTTGAATGGAAGAACCATCAGCACACTACGGGAATGCTATCACAAAACTGAGTTGTATGAAACTAGGTCAAACTGAAATGTTTTTTGCGATAGTTTACTTCCAATTAATTGTACCTAGAGGTGTATTCTACAACTCAGTATGAGGGTGATGTGTGGTGATTCTGCCCAAATTAATTGCACCGAGAGGCGTATTCTACAATTCAGTATGAGGGTGATGAACCATGAATTTGATATTAATAGATTTTTAATATTCAGTGAATTTAATGTTTATTAGTTAATTTGATATTAATAGATTTTTAATGTATGGTGAATTTAATGTTTATTATTTAATTCCATTTTAATAGATTTCTATGATTTTTTGATTTTTCAAAATTTAAGATATTTTGTAATTAGATAATTATATAATTTTTAGCTTTTAATTTATTTAATAAAAATATTTATTATTTTTTTAAGTTTAAAATTGTTTATCAATCATGAATATATGTGGTTTGACGGTATATGCAGTTCTAAAAAAACTGATTAAGAAAATGTATTTCTTTTTTTTATTATAACACAATGATCGTTATTTTTAAAAAATACTTTCTATCATGATAATTAATCTTTCCTTATAAAATAATATATATATATATATATTTTTTTTTCATATTATGTCTATGTATTATTAAATTTTCATATTATGTTTACAAAATATTTGATTACTTTTTGTTAGCTTAATCATAAAGCTTAATCTTGGAACTATTGAGATAAGTGTTGAGAGAAGTCTAATCTTGGAACTATTGAGAGAAGTGTTGAGAGAATTGAACTCGTGACTTTGATCACTTTTTGCCAATTTAATCACAAAGCCTAACCTTGAGAGTGTTGAGAGTTCGTTGAGAGAATTGACCCTGTGACTTTGATCACTTTTTGCCAGCTTAATCACAAAGCCTAGCCTTGAGAGTGTGGAGACAGACTTTGTTCACTTTTTGCCAACTTAATCACAAAGCCTAACCTTGAGAGTGTGGAGATAATTGAATTCGTGACTTCTCGATAACAATAATAAAGCCTAACCTTGAGAGTGTGGAGAGAATTGAACACGTGACTTCTCAATAACAATAACAAAGCCTAACCTTGAGAGTGTTGAGAGAATTGAACTCGTGAATTCTCGATAACAAAGATTCTTTAACAATGAGGTCTTGACCAATTAAGCTAACTCTCAAAGACTTTAAATTCTCATATTATATAATCAATAATCAATATTTTCTTTCATATATCATCCATCCTTTTCATATGTATAGCTCTAAACACTCTATTAATTGATGTTATATATAAACTATCCATATCATATGTAATGATCTATTATTAATGATAAGACTTTGAATGTGGAGACAAAAGCCACCTTCTAATCTATTATGAGAAGACTTAATTTATCTATGGTTTACATCAAATTTAATAGAATGAACATTTTAAGTTTTATGATTCAGGTATATATATAGTGTCTATTTGTATATATGATGTGTTCATTGTTACATTACTTTTGTGATGGGAGACTTGAATGTGGGGACAACAAGCCATCCTTGCTAAACTATTATGAGAAGACTTTATTTATCTATGATTTATAAAAATTTAACAGGATGAACATTTTAAGTTTTATGATTTACTATATAATATTAATAATTATTTTTTCATTTATACCCTGTTGTCATCCGTCACACCACCTTATATTTGTGTCAAAAGGCCCTATTCTCTATCCCTGGTACAAGGGAGGAAGGGTGCAAATCTTGGTTGACTAAAGGGAAATGAAAAGGGAGAGTCGAAACTCGGAGGCCGAAAGCCAAGAGGAAGAGCCAAAATTCGGAGGCCGAAAAGAAAAGGGAAAGCCAAAAGGGAGAGCCTAACTCTGAAAGCCAAAAGGAAGGCCAACCGTCAGGCATGATGTCGGAACCTCGGA
Organism: Pinus taeda; assembly: GCA_000404065.3. Lineage (NCBI taxonomy): Eukaryota > Viridiplantae > Streptophyta > Pinopsida > Pinales > Pinaceae > Pinus > Pinus taeda. The sequence continues at coordinate 73,542 of APFE031686366.1, forward strand.
GCGGAAGGCATATCGGAGGTTGGAACATAGGGGCTGCAACATTTATTTAAAAGGGACTCGATATAGAAACCTCGGAGCAGAAGGCATATTGGGATTTTTGGAGATTGGAATGTGGAGGATACCTCGATGATTTATTTAAAAGAGGATCTGAAATGGAATATTGGAGCGGGCAGTTAGAAGGGTGGTTATTTTGGAACTTCGGAGATCAAAGCTTCATAACGCAATAAATGCAATTCTTTGAAAAGCGCCGAAGTTGCGGAGAAAGGGAATTACAAGGAAAATCGCTGCAAAACCAAAGGACCAAAGGACCCTTTCTCTCTCCTCTAGAGGACACATGATGCTAGGTCATGGGCCCTCAGGAGCTAACAAGGCACATGATGTCAGCATGATGTGGTTGTACGAAAGACAGGTGGCAATAAGTTTCAACGTTTTTAGGTGATCTAGTGGGGCAAATCCGTGTGAACGTGTCACTACTCAGGAGGCGCCAAGTGAAGATGTTGACCTCAACATGACGTCATCTTAGAGGTTGGTATTCCAAAGGGGAGAGTTTTCGTAATTCCTATTTCAAATGTTTTGTGGGAAGGTTTTGATCTGATGAGAGGGGCTCCGATGTGCATTAACACTTGGTTGTAAGAACCCAAAAGAATTAAGGGAAGAACATGATTACAAAGGGAAGTAGGCCCCTAACAGGAGCCCAAAGGATTTAGCACCCAAGCGCTAAGCAGATGGCCATGACACTCTTTTCTATGGTATAATTGTGATAAGAGGGCTAAGAGAAAAAGGGCTAAGAGCATCAGAATGTTACGATTTTATAACGTTTATTTTAAATAGAGTTAGGATGGACGAAGGCTCTAACATTGCAACACCTGAGCTCTATACCAGTAGTCACACACAATGGTCCTATCGTTGATACATGATAAAGGGGCTTAGTTCAAAGTGGGGGTGAAGTCATCGAAACTCTGTGAATTCATAAGACTTTTCTAAAGAGAGTTACGACGAATGAAAGCTCCTATATTGTAGTGCTTAAGTACTATGCCGATGGTCACAAACAACGGTCCCATGGAGGAAATACAAGAAGGGGGCTAAGAGCAAAGGGGCTGAAGGCATCGAAATTTTATGATTTCGTAATGTTTCTTTTAAATAGAGTTACAATGTGTTGTGGTTCTGAAGTTGCATTATGATGCCATGTTAGTTGATAGAAAGGCTTTGATAACTGCAATACATAGAGTATGGAGGATGGGTGGGTCAGTAGCTAAGCTACAAAACACCTCTAACGCCACCACAATTGATCACGTTTGACTCCAAAAAGGGGAAATTCAAGCAATTAAGGGGAGAAAGCGATGTGTGAATTGGTAGGTAACCATGGAGGAATCAACATTGGAGATATTTTGTTGTGTTAATCATGACACGTCATATATTTCAATTTTTGTTGATTTTGTTGGTCAATAATTGTCATTGATGAAATATATTGTTGATCTCCCCTAGTAAATGTCACCATGAAGCCTTACTCTCTTAGTGAAAGTCACCATTTCTAAATGGCCTTACTCTCCATGAAGCCATTCTGTCCTACCTCCAATTCTGCACTAATTGATGACCAATTACATACAAAAATATTTTTCACTACCTTAGAAGCAGCCTCTCAATATGATACTTATACCATCTTTTAGAGCATAGTTTTTCCTTTCCAATGAGCTCTTACTTGGCCCGAAACTCCAAATAGTTTGGGAGATACAAATTTTTTAAGTTAAGCATATTATTTTGGACAATGAGCTGACATATACTGGCCTCTCATATCGGCATACCTATGAGACATATCTCCTTGCTTGTTCATTGTAAAAACATTATAAATATAGGATGCTTAACCTCATTTTGATCCAGTACTTCGGCACACAATCACAAAACAATTGAAGAAGGTTTACATATCGTGAACAATGATTAAGAAAGGGTTAAAGATCTCATAAAAGGTTTATACTTATGGACCTTAGGCTTCAAAGAATAGAACTGTGCCTTCTATACCTTCGTTTGATTGTGCCTCTATGTGATGCAACTCGGACTTACTACAGCACTGCACTTCGGATTCACTACAGGACTGTTCTTTCCTCGACATCTTTGCAGGACTGCAACTCGGATTTGAAGATTACTCTTGGTGATAGCTTCAGTACTCTGAACACAGTGCAATGGACTCAGACAATGCTCCATGGTCTCATCACCTATCGAACAATAGTACCTTTAAGCATTGAACAATGCACTTAATTTTGGAATTGATTCTTTACACAGATTTATGTGACAATGATTCAATCACTATGAAAACAATGAAATAAATCATTGTGACTTTTGAGCAATGAACAATTATATTTGATGGAAAGTGGACAATGAAGTAAATTAAGGACGAGTACACAATAAAGCCAAAGTGTTTTTGTTTTTTGAAGTGGTGAAGACAATGAAGAATATGCCAAGAAAATTCAAGTATTTTACACATTCTCTATTAAACAAGAAGATTGGTGTCCTTGGAGATGGTGCTCCTAAACACAAGGTTGGAGCCTTGGATAAGATAGGGTCGAAGCCGTAGAGGTTGGAGCCTCACCAAAGACCAAGTACATGCTTGGCAACAATTATTGTATTCAATTATTTGTACTTAATAAAATTATTATTCTACATTTCTCCGATTAAATTGTGAAGAATCAACCTGGTAAAATAACAATTGAAAATAAATACTAGTTCACCCCCCTCTCAACATTTCCAACAATTAGTATCAGAACTAGATTCTTCATTATCAACCTAACAACTGGAAGAATGATTCATAGGTCATAATGAAGAATCAAGAAATGACAGGAAAAATTCCTCTGTTTGATGGTACAACCTCCCTCTCAGTATTTCCAACAATTGGTATAAGAGCCAACTTCTTCATGATCAATCTAACAGCTATAAGAAGGATTCACCTGCCACAATGAAGAATCAAGAAATGTCAGGAAAGATTCTCTGTTTGACGGTACAAACTTTGGTTTTTGGAAGAAGAGGATGTCCTACTATTTAATGTCTCTTGGACCTGAAGTATGGCAACCTGTTTTGGATATGTACAAAGCTCCTCCCACTCTTCCGACTGATCAAGATGGAAGGAAATATTACATTGCAAATGCGAAAACATTGAATTCCATAACTAGTGGAATCACTAACTATGAATTCACAACAGTCACGGGTTGTGATTCTGCAAAACAAATGTGGGACAAGCTTAATGCTTTATATGACAGATACTCCAAAGTTAAGAAGGCAAAACTCCAAACTCATAGAAGGAAATTTGAGAGTCTTAGGATGGATGATGAAGAAGATATTGCATCATTCTTTCTCCGAGTGGCTGAAGTTGTCAACTCACTTATAGGCTTAGAAGAAAATATTGAAGAAAGCACAATTGTTCAAAAAGTCTAGAGATCTCTTCCAGAAAGATTCGACGCTAGAGTAAGTGCCATAGAAGAAATGAAGGATTTGGATAATTTAACAATGAATGAACTCCATGGACTATGAAATAAGAAAGGGGATCCCAAACTCCAAGAAAGCAACATTCAAAGCTTCAAAATAAAAAAATAAGGGGAAGAATTGGAATACCAACAATGATGAATCCGATACTGAATCTGAACTTGCACAATTTGTACGAAAGCTAAGAAAATGATCCAAGCTAAAATGTAAGTATCCTCTCATTTGTTTTAAATGTGGAAGGATAGGTCATTATGCTGTAAAATGTCGACATAAATATGATAGTGATGACGAGGAGGAATATCAAAAGGGGTTGTTAAAAAAGAAAGGATCTAACAAGAAGAAATTCTTCTCCAAACAAGATGATTCTAATGAAGATGAATTCATAATGACCAAGAAGAAATCAACTAAAAATATCACTTTTCACAATAGAAATGATGATGAGTTAGATGAGGAAAATGACTATGCTGGAAACAGAGAAGTATTATTCATGGAATATACAAATGATGATGATTCTGAACAAGAAGGCGAAGGAAGTGTGGATGAGTTACTAATAAGTGACATTGAAGAAAATGAGAAATTACGAAAGAAGACCATTTCTCTCAAAGTAGAAAAGGAGGAAGCAAAAATGAGGGAAGACTTCTTAAACAATAAACTAAAAGAGAAAGAAGAAATTTGCGAAAAATGTGATGCTGAAATTGTTTCCTTAAGAAAAGAATTTGAGCTCTCAAACACTTTATAACATCCTTAATACTCAAAGCCTTAATATGATATATTTGGGATTGGTTTCAAAGGAGAATCATCAAATACAAAGAAGAATGTGAATGAGGAAATCCAAAGAAGCTATGCTGATATTCTTTCTAGTCATCCAAAAGAAGAGAAGTCATCCCACCAAGAATGAAGGTCCAATCCAAGGAATGAAGGAAGGACAACTACAATGAAGAATACTACCTCAAGTCAAGGCTATTCTAATAGGTACCAAACAATCTTTCTTGGTTATTGTTTTTATTGTAAAAACTTTGGTCATCAAGCCAAGCATTGCAAGGCTCGTAAGGACAATGCTTCAAGAAATAAGAATCAACAAAGCAAGCCACTTGGCATCAAAGAACAAGGAAAAATCAAGGCTTACAACTCTTTTGATCCTTTGGCTAAGTACGATCCAATTTTCTCATCATGTAATGATTATGGTCATGATGAACAAAATTGTCCATTCAAAAAAGAAGATCTACAAAAGGATGAACCCACTATTGACAAATGTGGCCTAGCCCTATGTGCTCATAGTGATGAAAATCAATGGTTCGCAAACAGTGGATGTTCAAGACACATGTCAGGTGACCGAAAGAAGTTTACCTCCTTAATCAAGAAAGATGGAAATGTGTCTTTTGGAAGTGGATCTGCCAACATAGCTAGAAAAGGAGCCGTTTCTCTCATCAATGGAATAGGAAAAACCCAAAATGCATTGTTGGTGGAAGGACTCAAACACAATATTTTGAGTGTAAGCCAATTTTGTGATCTAGGACACAAGGTTTCCTTTAGTACGAAATATTTTGAGATAAGGAGCTCCTCCTCAGGTGAACTTATAGCTAAAGGAATAAGAACACCAGATAATGTATACATTTTGAACAAAATTCAAGAAGATAAATGCTATGTAAGTCGAGCAGATGAAAGTTGGCTATGGCACAAACGATTGGGACATATAAGCTTTGATAACTTGATCAATATCAACAAAACAAATGCAATAAGGGACATTCCAAAAATCATCAAGCTGAATCAAGTTGTCTGTGGACCATGTCAACATGAAAAACAAACAAGAACCAATTTCAAGACTAAGGAGTTCTCTACATCAAAACCTTTGGAGATCATACCTGCAGATTTATGTGGACCAACGAGAACTCTAGCTCTATGAGGTGAAAGGTACTTTCCTTTATTTGTTGATGACTATACTAGAATGATGTGGGTATACTTTATAGAATTCAAATCTGAAGCATTTGAATGTTTCAAGAATCTTAAGGCCTTTGTAGAAAATGAAAAAGGTACAAAGATTAAATGTCTTAGAATAGATAGAGGAGTAGAATTTACTTCAAAATAATTTGATGAATTCTGCAAAGTTCATGGAATCAAGAGACAACTCTCCGTTGCTAGAAATCCTAAAAAAAATGGAGTTGTAGAAAGAAGAAACCAAACTGTACAAGAAATCGCAAGAACAATGTTATTAATAACAAATTTACAACCCAAATTTTGGAGGGAAGCAGTTCGGACAATAGTCTACACCTTGAACCGAACTCAACTAAGACCAAATAGTAACAAAACACCATATGAACTATGAAAAGGGAGACCTGCTTCAGTAAAATACTTTAGAATCTTTGGAAGCAAATGTTTTGTGAAGATAAATGATGACTCACAAGGAAAATTCGATTCTCAAGTTGATGAATGAATATTCCTTGGATATTCCACGAGGAGCAAAGCTTACAAATGCTATAATAACCAACAATGAAAGATAGTAGAAAGCATAGATGTAAAAATTGACGAAGCCGTTCCAGAAAAAGAATTTGAAGTCCTTGAAGAAGATCCTATCCTTGAAGAAGTGGAAGAAGAACAAACAAAAGAAGAAAAAGATCAAGAAAGTCCAAAAGAACCATTTCAAACTCCTTCAAAGATGAAATTCCTCCAAAAGCATCATCCTAAATAACAAATTAGTGGAAACATAGATGAAGGAAGACAAACTTGGAGAAAGATGACATGGAAGAAGAAATGTCTCAAATCGAGAAGAATGAGACATGGGAGTTGGTACTTCATCCAAAAAATAAGAAAATAGTTGGAACCAAGTGGGTGTTCAAAAACAAAATGAATGAAGATGGACAAATCATCAAAGATAAGGCAAGGCTTGTTTGTAAAGGGTATTCACAACTTGAAAGAATCGACTTTGAAGAAACCTTTGCACCGGTAGCTTATATGGAGGCTATAAGGATGTTTTTGGAATTTTCTTGCTCAAAAGGATTCAATGTTTATCAAATGGATGTAAAATCAACATTTTTGAATGGGGAACTCAAGGAAGAAGTCTACATGGAACAACCAGAAGGGTTTGATCTAGCAAAAGGAAAAGACTTTGTATGTAGGTTGAAAAAGGCATTATATGGGTTGAAACAAGCTCCTAGAGCTTGGTACACAAGATTGAATCACTATCTATAGCAACACGACTTCAAAAAGGGGGTGGTAGAAAGTAATCGCTACATGAAGATGGACAAGGATAAATTACTAGTCACTCTTGTATATGTTGATGATCTGATTTTTGCTAGAAATGATGATGAGATGAGCCATGAATTTGCTCAAAATATGTCAAAAGTGCTCGAAAGTAGATGATTGGTGAGTTATCTTACTTCCTTGGACTACAAGTATCTCAATCCACATCAGGGATGTTCATATCTCAAGCAAAATATCTTAAAGACATGCTTAAAAGATATGGGATGAAAGAATGTGCACCTATGAGCACACTAATGACCACAGATTTTAAATTGAGCAAAGATGACGAATCCCCCTCGGTAGATGCACCTATTTACAAGTCAATAATTGGAGCTCTCCCATACTTAATTGCTACTAGACCCAATATTATGCAAGCAATAAGAATGGTGGGAAGATTTCAATCAGCTCCTAAGCAATCCCATTTGTTGGCTGTGAAATGAATTCTTAGATACTTGAAAGGAACTCCTGACATTGGTCTTTAGTATCCCAAAAGCACAACTCTTACAGTGACATCTTACACCAATGCTGATTGGGATGGAAGTGTGAATGATTGAAAAAGTACCAATGAAAATGCATTCTTCATGGGAGATTGTCTAATATCTTGGTTCATAAAAAAGCAATCATGTATATCTCTTTCTACAGTTGAAGCCTAATATATAGCTGCTGCAGATTGTTGCACGCAATTACTATGGATGAAGGAAGCTTAAAGGATGTCAACATAGAAACTAAAAAAACAATCACCATCTATTGCGACAACACTAGTGCCATCAATGTCTCAAAGAATCCAATGATGCACTCAATGATCAAACATTTTCTAATCAAATATCACTTTCTCCATGAACAAGTTGCCGTACAAAACATCAAGTTGGAATACATCAATACAAAAGAACAAATTACAAATATCTTCACAAAGCCTCTTCCACAAGAAGCATTTGAACATCTTCGCCAAAAGATGGGGGTTATTGCTCTTGCATCACATTAAGCAAACATTTTTACTAAGGAGAAACATGACAGGGGGAGAAGTTTGATAGGGGGATTACTTGGGCACTCCATTTTCCACCAATGTAAAAGGGGGAGAGAATGGAAGAATATTTCCATCAATGACAAAGGGGGAGCTTGTTGGTCAATAATTGTCATTAACGAAATATATATATTGTTGAGCTCTCCTAGTAAATGTCACCATGAAGCCTTACTCTCCTAGTGAAAGTCACCATTTCCAAATGGCCTTACTCTCCATGAAGCCATTATGTCCTACCTCCAATTCTGCACTAATTGATGACTAGTTACATTAAAAAGTGTTTTTCACTACCTTGGAAGCAACCTCTCAATATGATACCTATACCATCTTTTACAGCACATATATATATATATTTTCCAATGAGCTCTTACTTGGCCCAAAAATCCAAATAGTTTGGGAGATATAGATTTCTTAAGTTAAGGATATTATTATGGACAGTGAACCGGCCTATATTGGCCTCTCATGTTGACATACCTGTGAGACATGTCTCTTCATTTGTTCACTGTAAAAAGACTAAAAATATAGGATGATCGACCTCATTTTGATCTAGTACTTCGGCACACGATCACAGAACAATTGAAGAAGGTTCAGATCTCGTGATCATTGATTAAGAAAGGGTTAAAGATCTCAAAAAATGTTATACTTCTGGACCTCAGGCTTCAAAGAACATAACTGTGCCTTCTGTACCTTCGTTTGACTGTGCCTCTTTGTGATGCAACTCAGATTCACTACATGACTGCACCTCAGATTCACTGCAAGATTGTTCTTTCCTTACCTCTTTGTAGGACTACAACTCAGACTCACTACATGACTGCACCTCCGATTCACTGTAGGATTGCTCTTTCCTCGACCTCTTTGCAAGAATGCAACTTGGATTTGAAGATTACTCTCAATTATAGCTTCAGTACTATGAACACAGTGTAATGGACTTAGACAGTGCTCCATGGTCTCATCACCTATCGAACAACAATACCTTTAAACGTTGAATAATGCACTTAATTTTGGAATTGATCCTTTACACAGATTTATGTGACAGTGATTCAATCACCGTGAAAACAATGACATAAATCATTGCGACTTTTGAGCAATGAACAAGTATATTTGATGGACGTTGGACAATGAAGTAAATCAAGGACGATTACACAGTAAAGCCAAAGTGTTTTTGTTTTTTGAAGTGGTGAAGACAATGAAGAATAGGCCATGAACATTCAAGTAAGTACTTTACACATTCTCTATTAAACAACAAGATTGGTGTCCTTGGAGTTGGTGCTCCTAAACACAAGGTTGGAGCCTTGATAAGATAGGGTCGAAGCCCTAGAGGCTGGAGCCTCACCAAAGACCAAGTAGGTGCTTGTAAACAATTATTGTATTCAATTATTTGTACTTAATAAAATTATTATTCGGCATTTCTCTGATTAAATTGCGAAGAATATAACTAGTAAAAATAACAATTGAAAAGAAATATTGATTCACCCCCCCCAGTATTTCCGACAAATTTTACATTTTCAAGAAAAGAATAAACACTGTTAGGTAATCATTAGGACAACTAGGCTATTCACATGCTCAAATCACTTGTATTTTAGACAACTGTAGCATTTTGAGATATTTTGTCACTGTTGTTTGAGTCCTCTCCCCCTATAAAAGGAAAGAAGAAACTCATTACTAAATGTTCCCAAAATTTGTTCTGAGTGGTTTCGAATTCTGTCTTTTCAGTGATTCTGAATTCTGTTTGCAGAGAGAGATTCCAAGTTTTGGTTGAATTTCCTGTTCCTGAGGTGGTTATTGTTCTACAAATTTCACGAGTTTGAGCTTGCGATATGGACTCCATTTTTGAATATTAATGAAGATTATCTGGTAATTCCAAGCATAGGAATGTGTAGCATGTGTTCTTCCTTTGTATGTCACTTCATGTGTGTTTCTTTTCTTCAGAAATTTTGTAAGTTGTAGCTATTGGATTCACTCATAAATCATAGATTTACTTATGTTATGTTGTAGCAGACAGTATCTGTGAGATTGCAGATTTACTGTATTATATTGTAGCCGAAAGTATCTGTGAAATATTGATTTGGAAACCTTAAAATGCATTGCATAATTTCTACACTTCATTTCCTCATTCTTTCATGATTCTACTAGGATTTACCGCTTAGGATTATGGGTTTGTTCAACCCTCTGTACTGAGTTCCTTATTTTTCTCCTTCCCATCTTTACTGCAACGATAAATTAAGCTGCATTTACTGTGTGTAGGCCACCAGACTTGAACATTTACTCTTGGTATGATCTATATTGATTATGTCTATGTTTGGATTTGCCACTTTGAAAGGTAATTGAACCAGATTTAAAATCATTTTACATTTATCTCTTGAGAAACAATGAATTATCTTCAAGAGACACTAAGATGTAGTAGGCACTGACCTCTCCTCAACCTGAGGGTTGTCTCTAGGAGCTACAACATCTTCTGGCACTGTTGCCCGGGAACAATCATAATATTTTTCTCTAGGTATGACAATTGTACACCCTTCGGTTAGGTGAGCAAGAGGGGGTGTAGGTTGAAAATATCTTTCCTTGGAAAATCCATTATTTAAATCTTCTTTTGATCATCCTAACTTTCAAAAGGCCTCATACTCATTTTGACACTTCTTGACAAAAAACTCCCCCTGAATTCGACTGTGAGATATGTCACCTAAAGGGGTTTTCAAAATGGCTCTTCTTGCATTCTTGGCCAACAAATTTACCCCATTATATTTTTCTTCTGTCGTTGGTTACCCCCATAATGTTCCTCCATTTCAAGAATGGTCTGCCTATTTTCCTAAATTCAATGGAAGCGCAAATGGAAGGCCGACCTAACACCTTAAGGAATTTCATGAATGCATGGAACAATAGGGTATTGTTCCTGAAGATGTGAAAATGAAATTGTTCATGTATTCTTTGGATATAGATGCTAGGTTTGGTACATAACACTACCTCATGGAAACATATCTTATTTAAAGAGATTTGACATAGCATTTAGTTGTTTTACGAAAGATTATCTCCACCAGCTTCTCTGTTTAAAGATTGTTGTGAATATTTTAATGTTGAAAATATTTCCAAAACTAATGATGTTGTTGAAGATATTTAGGAGCTCAACTCTAAGAAAACATATACTATGTAGTGTTGTCTTCCAGAGTCATCACATACAAATTATTTGAATCGACATCTCGAACCCTCCTCCGTGGTTCATCATCAGGATAGATCCATGAGTGAAGAAGTCAGGACTCATATTGTAAATAAATAAAGGTGAGGGTTTAGATGGGAATGAATGGCAGCCGACCAATTTTGGTAATGAACTGTTTAATTCAGGTATTAGTTTTGACCTAATTTTTAATGTAACTTATGTTTGGTAGAATAATGCTTAATATAAATTAGAAATAATATAATTTTTAATTAAATAATTTTATATTTGGGATGGAGATCTAAATTTATTGTTTGTTTTTATCACTTTTAAATCCCAAAATAATTAAAAGAGATAAAAACAAACAATAAATTTAGATCTCCATACCAAACATAAAATTATATAATTAAAAATTAGGTCTAAACTAATACTTGAATTAAACAGTGCATTACCAAAATTGGTCGGCTGCCATTCATTCCCATCTGAACCCTCACCTTATTTATTTACACTACTGAGTCCTGACTGTTATAGCTCCAAATCTCACTCTTATGGTTTGTGATGTTGCACTTATGGCCTAGGGCAACCCCTCCTTCCAGACTTGGTCCAAAATTCAAAAAACAGTGTTTTATCCCTTATACGCGACATTGCCCTGAGTTAAACGCGTGTATACGCGGGTAGGCATATACCCAACCCGCTTATATGTATTAAAACACTTAAAAAAATATAAAACTCCTTAATTTCGGATGAAGATCGTGGGTTTTACATGCTGATCACCTGTTAGTGCCCGTGGCCCAACTGTTCCCAACCAACTCTCAACTAAAAAACTACTTTGGGAGAGGTATAAAAAGACCTCAAAGGGAAGGCCTAAGGGAAGAGAGAAGAGAGAGAAAGGTTATTATACTGAGATTTTTCGCCTGATGAGGTCTGAAGACCCTTGTGCCTTCTGCACTTCCCCCATTTGTACAGGAAACCCTTGTTTCCTTGTGTGTTGATGTTCATCCACTACTTATGACATCATGGAGTAAGTCATGGAAGGAGTTTGCTAAAGGCTTGAGGCTGGACAGATCCAGAAGGAAGCTTTTCTTGGAGCTTGCGAAAGGTGACTCAGGTAAAATTATTCATTTTATGCATTTTATTTGTCTATAATAAAAGAAACACGTCTTGGTTCCTGATATGAATCTTCTTTATGTTTATGATATTCATGTTGGAATTCATATGTGAATGGTTGTTTAAAGTTCATAACTAACTACCTTCCTTTATAACATGAAGATGATTTCTTTATAAGTCTTTGTCCATATACTACTGTGTTCTTTGGAATTGGTTGTTTTGCAGGACAAAGGAGTGAAAGGGACTTGAAGAAGGGTTTGGACCTAAAGGGCCTTCTCGAATGGAGGACCTAAGGTATGCCCCTCTTACTATAGAATTTGCTTATAATAGCATAATGGCTGTGTGAATGTGTGTTTCTCTTTATATACAACTTTCAGTCTGCTAGGGTTTCCACCCAAAAGCCCTAGGGGAACATTTCCCTCAACAAACATTCATGTCATTATGCACACGCATGCAATCCAACCCATTCAACACACTCAACAAGTCGAAGACAAGAAGCAAGTCCAACTAGAGTTGAACATGTACTTCAGCAAGTTGACACACATGACCACCAACACACACTTGAAGATCAACACAGACACTATGCATTAGTGTGTTTTTGGTCTAGCCGCACCCAAGAAGACATGTGCATGTTAGCATACGAGTTGGATGAAGGGGCCAAATTAATGCATCAGTTGCAACAGAGACAAGAGTTCGCTTCAGCATAATGTCACCATGAGGTGCATGCACACCATCACGGATGACCAAGCTTGGTATCATCTCACCACCTTCACCATCACAAGCATGTGAAAGAGTTGGTCTCATCTCAACAGATTGAGTGTAAGTGATGTCTTGCAAGGCTTGCTCAAGCCATGTTGTCTCACATCAGTACATGTGCATTGTAATATTGAGTCATGTCAAGTGTAGGTCAAGTGTCAATGGTTGGATGTAACATTCATAGAGTAGGTGAAGAGTCATGAGGGTAGTTGAACTATCATAAAGGGGAATGTCAAGGGTCACCCCACCCTTTACTATAAATAGTCCCTCATAACTCATTGTAAAGGCTTTTGGTCAGCCAAGCTTCTACTAAGACTATCTTGAAGAAGGTTCAGATAGTATTGTAACATGCCTTGGCTTCCCCACTGCACGGAGCTAGTACATCTCTTTGGAGGAGCAGGTGGATATGGCTGTAATGTTCCACTGATGGGGCTAGCAGGTTTACATGGTGTATTGTATGATTGTGACTTACACTTCTTTATATAATAAAAGACAACACATTTTCATGCATATGTTGTTATTTTAGTTGGACTACTCCAGTTTCCTTAATGATATATGTTGTTTAACTTACGTACTTGTATATGAACTGATTTGTATGCAAATATATGAATCTTGTTGTTAATGTGTTGCATATGTTGTTAATGATGTCACCGTCCATGTCGATGGCTTTGCTAGACATCATATAGATATTTCTCTGAACCTTGTTATATCAACCATCACATTCATCTCAGACTGATCCGTGAGTGCTGTTCGTGTTATCTTACCTTGTATGTTGTGAATGCCGCATTCGCGTCGACTGCTCTGCTGAAATCTATGCATGTCCTTTGTGTTGTGTGTTCCTAGCCGAGTTGGGACTGATCCCTTTCAACCTGGAACTCACCTTCACCTTCCTCTCCCCTTGAAGTGTTGGAACCTCTCATACTCATTCCTTGACTCATTGCATTAGTCACACCCTTGCTACTGACAGAGTTATCTTACTTGCCTCTATGTGATATCACATTCAAGGCATTACCTTACGACCCACTGTTGGGACTCCTCCACCAAACGGTCTGAGACCTAATTGGGACTTCTTACTGGGGAGATCCCCTTGAGATGTTGGCAGGTCTAGCACTGTCAACACCAAGTCATGAGCTCTTATATCTAATGCTTCTATCACGATGCTATTTTCTAATATGATGTATCCTATCTTATTTACGCTACCTCGTATTTATAAATTACAAGTGGAAAGTACTTTATGGTGAAGAAGATCATCTCAATCATAGTAGAGATATTTTTCTTCTTCCTTCTTAAGCTTCTTTGTCTCAAGTTCTTTCACTTCCTTGGTAATATGGGCTTCTTCCCTATCCCTCTTGTCCTTCTTATGTTTAGGACAATCTCTTGTATAGTTCCCAAGTTCCTGACATCCATAACATCTTATCTTAGCCATGTTCTTCTTTTTATTTGGAGGGCCAAACTTTCCAAATTTTCGTTTTCTTCTTGTCTCTAATTGATCCCTTCTATATGATCTTTTGTTACCTTCTTTCTTTGTTCTTTCTTCTTCTGCCTTGCAGAGAGACCATAATTTGATGAATGGGATAGCTTCCTCTTCCTTAGTAGATACGAGGTTACGTTGTTCATCAATCAACACATTTAGAATAACCAAAGCTCATTTATTTATCAGATACCATGTCTCCTAGATCCTACAATTGAACTTTTATTTGAGATGATTTTGAAAGGCACGATGATATCCCTTCATCCTTTGACATATTTAATTTATATAGATAAGATCTAGGTGATATGGTATTTTATAACATTTTTTTAGAGAAAATTTCTACTAGCTTATCATATATTTCTTTAGATGTCTCCAGTTCGGCTACATTGGAAATGAGAGAACCTTTGATAGTTTCCTTAAGAATATTTTGGGCCTTTGAATCCCTTTCCATGTATTTAGATAATGCTTGTTCTTTAGATGGCTTGGAGACTTTTCCATGGAAATGATCAATGACTTCATTTACTTCAAGGACTATGTCTATCCTTATTTTCCATACAAGGAAGTTTGATATCCCAACCAGCTTATGGGTCTCCTTGAAACATGAAGTCATTTTTTATTATATTAGATTATAGGAAAGAGGTACTCACTTGTGAAGTGTTGATGGTGCTGGACCCGCCAACATGTCAGGGGATCTCTGTTTCTAGGAAAACTAATGTCTTTTTGATCGACTAGCCCTCTAAGTTTGTAGCTACCCTAGAAACAACAATTTACAGCAATTTGTGATTTCTTCTATGTATAATAGACAAGAGAAAGACAAAGGAACCAACCTGGATCTTCTGCTTAACTCCTTGCTTGATCTCTCTCCCCCTTGACAGAGCTTGCAAATCCTCTCCGTACTTATCCTGCTTGGAGAGTACCTGTAGAAACACAGTGACAGAGAACCGTCAAAGCATATTTATCTATTATATCATATGCATTATAGAATCAGAAATGTAATGAACATACAATGGCATTCATAAACAATAACATTCACAATTGCACAGTTATATGGAAGAAAACTCAAAGAACTTTATTAAATAGAAGGGAGAATTACAACCCAGTTGTCTAATCTAGCGTCATCCTCCCAGCATCAAAACCCTCTTCACCTCATGAAAAGAAAGATCACACAAACAATACAATGCTCTTTCTCAAATACAAACTATTAGCACTTCCTTGCAAATTACAAAATTCTAGCCTCCAGAATCTTAGATGAGGGATCCATTTATAGATGTGTGCAAGGTTGTGAGTCATCTCTGGGTTTTTGATTAATGTCATTCCACTTGTTGCATTTGGTTCCACTTGGAGATTTCTTGGATCTCTTACTCATCCCTGGGCGAATTCAAAGAGGCAAGTGTCACAAAAGAAGTTTCTACAAGATTCCATGAGCATCCACTTAAAAAACTGTCTAGGAAATTTCTCCATCCTCGCTCATCGCACCCTACAGGAGGCCTCATTAGTATGCATCACACCTAGCTAGTGTAGAAGTCAGTATGCATCACACCCTAATAGTGGAGCAGTCAGTACGATGCAGTTTAGGCCAATTCTGGATGGTTTTTCAGGTGGAACTTTTGGGGAATGATGTAATCAGTTGACCATCATATTTTTAGGGTATGAAACAACTCTTTTAGGGGTTAAAGAGACCTATTTTATTGAAATATAAGATTGGGGTTGAAGTGCCCAAATATGTCTATAACAGTTTCCCTCTAAAGCATGAAGTTATAAATCTTGACGTCGGGTGAAATGCTTTATCATGAGGATCTGAGGTTTCGAAACTGGAAGGTGACCTATATAAGATACAATACAATACATCATCATAATATAATTTTCATGATCTAGTTGAGGCAGGCATTCCCATGCTCAACTTTATAAATTCATTTCATGTACATAGAAAAGATAGTCGTCTGCATATGCAGACTAGTGATTCTTCAAATGTAGATTCATCATCCCTAGCTTGGATGACTATCTGTGCAGCTTCTGTGTACATTTGATGTCTTTATATCCCTGAATATATATCATAGCCTGGATGGATGATACTAGATCCGGGGTCTTCAAACTCGTTCAATCTTCGCCCGATGTATAAGTCAATCCATGTGAAGATATGTTCTGAAGTCGAACATGGAAAGACACCGCCTGATTAACAGGCAATAATGTGAGCTGTTAAAAGACGCGAGAGGAATCGCTGATAATGATAATGAACCTCAAGGTACTACAGTACAATTCACGTGGTGTGAATATATGATCCAATGTCAAACACCACACAAAATCTTCTAGTTGAAGGCCATTGATGTTAACCTGTCGCCGAAAGTAAGAAACTTTCCATTGAGGCATGCAAGCTTCAAAGTACTGAAAGGGGTGTTTATAAGTCAACTTCTTGGATAATGAGATGGTGTCGATAAGAAGTGACTCGTCATAGGAGGGCCTTAATGTATTCGACATCTATGACATGAAATGAAGCAAATGATTTTTCCGGAAGTGAAAACGATCTGACGACACAAGGTTCAGGAATGGTGGTCATGAAAAATGGAGGGTGAAGGTATTGTAGTGGATGAGGCATTAACTGGATGGTGGTTTCTCAACTGACTGACTTCTCTTGAACATATCAGTGACATTGAGATGGATTGGTAGTGTTAACCCCAACAGATGGATGGTGTGGAATACCAATGGTGAAATGATCGGTGAATAGAATAACCCAAACCGACTCAATCCAGGTGACGGAGTGAAAGTGTCATGTTCAAGAGCGACTTGCTACCATAAAATTCTTCAAGTTTCTTCCATTTTTCCCCATTCATTTCTAACCACTACCTCTTTATTTTTCTCAATCTTGAGGAGGATAACATATGCTTGTTCTATAATTTGCCCTTCAGGCAAAACTGTCGCTACGTTCTAACGAGTTTAGCGACAATGAAACTCCTTCTTGTCTAGGTGGACAATTTGTCGCTATTGTTTTAACAAGTTTAACGACAAAGACAACTTGGTCCTTTTCATGTTTATAGAGTTTGGAAAGGGACGAAAATGAAACTCCAGAAGTTCTTTTTCGTAGCATAATCACTTAGGTCTGAAAAAGGATAAAATAATACGAAAGGGATGACTTTTTGATCACTTTAACGAGTTGGAAAAGACAAGCACTTGAACTTTTTCGTGAGATAATCCCTCAGGTTTGAAAAATATTAAAATATACAGGAGGGATGGTTTTTCGATTACTTTAATGAGCTGGAAAGGCCAATTGCTCGACAATCTTTTCATATTTAACGAGTCTGAAAAGAGTTTAAAGGAGACTCGTTTTTTAGGAACGAGTGGTGTCTAGGGTAGCAACTGGTTCTAGGTAAGCTTGGAACTTCTCAAAACATGGTGATGTGAAGAGGTTGGCTAACAAAACCACTCATCGCGGTTGTTCCTCAAAAAGGGGTAAACAATCAAGTGGAAGCGCATGATCGGTCAAAAGAATGGAGGTGATGGTAGGAACACAACCAAGGCTCAAAAGGATGATAGCATGGCAATCACAAAGGTTATTTACTGAAGGTGGGTTCATTTTTTAACGAGATTGAACCATGGGGAACTATGCTCAGTTCTTAGTTTTCTTTTTATGTAAGCTAGAAAAGACAAAAAAAAAAAAAAAAAAACTAGAAAAGACAAAGCTAAAAAGACTAGAAAATCTAAAAGCTAAAATGCTACAAATGAATTCAAAAATAGTTTGCATGCCCCCAACATGATGAAAAGGAGAGTCTTCTATAACCATATCGGAATTACTGTGGTTATGTAGGATTGTTTCATCTGCAGGATAGGCAAAAACTTCCTTGGCTTCGTCCACAGAATAGACAAATATGAATGGTGTCTCAGACCAATCACATATCCAACAGGGAAACTCATATGGTAGGATGGTTTCATCCGTATAATAGACAAAACACTTCCTTGGCTTCTTCTGCCAAATAGACAAAGGTGAATGGTGTCTCAGACCAATCACTTAACCTATAGGGAAACCTATCTTTTCAGCTGGGTTCGTCTGCCAAATAGACAAGGGTGCATGCCCCCTAAGATTCGTTACATTCATCAGACTACTCATGGTAATTAGGTGGATGGAATGAAGTTTCAAGAGACACTCCTAATGTACAAGGACCATTTAGGGATGATGATCGACTTGGAGCTATGCTTGAACCTAGAAATGAAAGCTATTCAATAGTGACAATTTTGCCTTCATGCGGGAAACACATCACTTAGAAGAGTGTTGAAACGATAGCCTCCATGTTATAAACATAGTCACGTCCAAGAAGTAGATTGTAATTTAATGGTCCTGGGACTACCATCATGTTCAGGTGAACAATTTTCCTTCCCAAAGTTATCAGTAACTTAGGAAGGATCCCTAACGGTCTACTGGTTCCTTTGTTAAAGCCTGACAAATTCTGTGTAACAAGCATAAGCGATGGTGAACCAAGCACTTTCCAAGCAGTTGATGAAAGGATACTCACTGATGCACCCTCATCTATGATAGTGCCTAACATGATCATTTTGTAAACTTGTACTATGATCCGGAAAGGTACATAAGAAGGAAGGCGAGATCTTGCTAGCTGATTCCAATTAAAGGAAGTGACTAGACCACTTGGAGGGGGTACCGAATAAATGAGAGAAATAACCCTTGAGTAGCGGGAACTGGGGGATTTTCCTCCTATTGTGAAGGAATAGGTGGATTTCCCCCAAGTTCATCGGACTTGGAAGTAATAAAAATAATTTTAATGGTATCGTTCTTACTCTCTTCGGGAAGGGTACGATCTTTTGAAGGTAAAACTGGGTCAACTGTCACCTTAACCTGTTGACTTTCGTCGGGTATGGACTCAGAAGATTCACTTTCAGTGATAGGTGTTTCCACCGATGGTTGAGTTAAGTCAGTCGGTTTTTCAACTAGTAAAGGATTTGGGGAGAGTTTCCTGTATCCAGATGGGAGTCACTATGATGAAGCAGGACGATTATCCAAGACTCTTTTGGCTTCATCCAAAAAAGGGCAACGGTGAAGGGTATTGTCCCCTTCACATAACCTACAAGGAACTTTGACCTTTCCTTTCTATCCATGAACTTCACCATTACTAGTTGATGGTGTGTTGTCAACATGATCATCAAAGGTTGATGACACCTGATGGTACGAATGGGGAGACCATTCTCTCAAGATCCGAGGAAGGCAGGGACAGTCTCGATGAAAATGGTCTCCTTTACAAATTATGCAAAGAAATTTGGGTTTAGGAGATTTAATGTGCGAATCTTCACCAGATGATTCATGGTTTCCTCCTTGTTGAATCGAATTCTTCTTCTTCTTCTCCTTCCCTTTCTTCTTCTTCTCAGCCACTTGGTTACTAGCATCACTATTTTCACCAAGCGAAGAGGAAGAAGGGGAGGGACAAACAAATGAAGAAGAAGGTGAAGGGTCAACTTCAGTATCAGTTGGATGCTGATTTGATTGTGGAGGAATCATGGTATTTTGAACCACAAAGGTTGAGAATAGCCATACTGGTAGGCCAATTGTAATTCCCGGAAGGGACAATGTAGCCATGTATGGAGCACCAATATTTCCCTAAGAAGAAAAAGGACTAGGATTCCCTTCAGAAGGGATTCCTTGATTGGTGGACTCCATTATCTCAACCTAAGATCAATGAAGAAACAGGGATGTTATTCCGAAATTAATAAATTTTAATGACGCTTTGACACAACTTTGCTTTTTCAATTTTTAAGAGTCGAGAAAAATCTAAATATGACTCTAGTCCCCTTCGATTTTTAATGAGCCTGAAGTGACAAGTGCTCAGATGGAGCTTTCCTTTTAAAGAGTTGAAAAGGAACAAAAGTGACTACTCTGGAAATCTAGACAGAGGGATTAACAAACTAATCGCAAAACTGCAATATACACCTTGGTGATAAATTAGAGAGAAATTACCAAGGACTTATGTACGACAGTCAATCTTCTCGAATGCTATGTTCAGTGCATTGCGATCGATAGGGCAACATACATGACTTCCTATGGATAAAGGATATAAGCATATTGTGGTCTCCCAATATATACTCGATGGTACAGGGAGCAAAGTCTATGCTAGCACTTGTCGTATCAAGGAGGGGAATCACCCAACCTTCGATGAAAATGATAGTTACTAGTTTTTACGACGCCCGAAGATGTCTCTAGCCTAGACCTCTAGATGTGTTGCGTTAGGTTCCAAAGTGTTGTTAGGTTCATTGAGATTTATTTTAGAGTTGATCTTGTTTTAAAAGTTTGCCTTTCAATGGTTCACAGCGTGATGTTGATTTGAAATTCTTAAAAATGCGATCTACAATGATAAACAATCATTGTTTATATTGAACAATGAAAATCCTAGCTACTAGCGAAAGAAAATTACAATTTATTTCAAACAAAGAGCAAAGAGCACACACTAGTGCATTTTCCTAAATCATTTTTCACACACAAACTAAATTCAAATGAAAATGCATGTATTTGTTTTCCATTCTCCTTAATGTGAAAAATGCCAAAAAGGAAAAACAAATGTAGTAAAGATCTGAAATACTTTACTCAAAGCGACATTTCGACAATTTCTTTTTCAAAATAGAAAGGAAGACTAAACGACACTTTTCAATTTTGAATAGAAAATTCTTTCGACACTTCGAATAACAACAAATCAAATAAAATACATGACAAAAATTTCGATCGGTTATTCAGAGAAGGAAGACTCCACGACACTTCTCTTTTTTGACACAAAATGACAGTTACGACACTTTTTGTACCAAAACGACAGATCAATTTAAGCAAATTTTCGATAAAGGATTGTAAATGATGGAAAAATACATAAAAACATTTACTAATCCTAATCAATGGAGGCTGATCTATGTGATGCAAGTAGGCTTCAGTAATGAGGCATTGTCCATAAGCGACAAATCAACTAAACAGAACTGAAAACAAGGACAAAACCCCCAAATTTCAAGAAGGGAAATAGGTTCAGTCAGTCATCGCACCTGGGCTTCACAAAAATAGGGATGAATCGCACTTTTCAGGCTCAGGAGGTGCGATGCATGTTGGTTGACAGTGATAGATAGTGCGATGGGCCAGGGAGCACAACTTAAGTGGGTTTTGGCTCAAATTTGCAGCTGATTTCAGTGAGTTAAGCTGAGCTATGATGGACAGTTAAGAGAAAAGTATAGAGGAATGATCTTGGGAGGTTACTGAGCTACCAAAAGGGCATCTAGAATGCTTGTAAGTCAAATTTTCAATTCATAAACTAAACCAGAGATTGACTGAAGCAACATTCATCTACTATGCAATTGTAGAGCAAGAGTAGTTTGAAGGCTACCTGGCTGACTTTAGGCTCCGTCTATAGTTTATAAAACAAACAACAACAACCAACAAAAATCTATTCGATCCCAAGTAGAGTTGCCATTTTGTTTCTGGGAAAACTAATGTCTTTTCGATCAACTAGCCCTCTAGGTTTGGCAGTTACCTTAGAAACAACAATTTAAAGCAATTTGTGATTTCTTCTATGTATAATAGACAAGAGAAAGACAATGGAACCAACTTGGATCTTCTTCTTAACTCCTTGCTTGATCTCTCTCCCCCTTGACAAAGCTTGCAACTCCTCTCCATACTTATCCCGCTTGGAGAGTACCTGTAGAAACATAGTAACAAAGAACCGTCAAAGCATCTTGATCTATTATATCATACGCATTACATAATCATAAATGTAATGAACATACAATTACATTCATAAACAATAACATTCACAATTGCACAGTTATATGGAAGAAAAGTCAAAGAACTTTATTAAATAGAAGGGAGAATTACAACCCAGTTGTCTAATCCAGCATCATCCTCCTAGCATCAAAGCTCTCTTCACCTCATAAAATGCAAGATCACACCAACAATACAATGCTCTTTCTCAAATACAAACTATCAGCACTTCCTTGCAAATTACAAAATTCCAGCCTCTAGATCTCTTAGATGAGGGACCTATTTATAGATGTGTGCAAGGTTGTGAGTCATCTCTGGGTTTTTGATTAGTGTCATTCCACTTGTTGCATTTGGTTCCACTTGGAGATTTCTTGGATCTCTTACTCATCCCTACGTGAATTCAGAGAGGCAAGTGTCATAGGAGAAGTTTCTAGAAGATTTCATGAGCATCCACTTAGCAAACTGTCTCGAACATTTGTCCATCCTCGCTCATAGCACCCTACAAGAGGCCTCATCAGTATGCATCGCACCTGGCTAGTGTAGAAGTCAATATGCATCGCACCCTGACAGTGGAGCAGTCAGTATGGTCCAGTTTAGGCCAATTCTGGATGGTTTTTTAGGTGGAACTTTTGGGGAATGATCTAATCAGTTGACCATGATCTTTTTAGGGTATGAAACAACTCTTTTAGGGGTTAAAGAGCCCTTAGTTTATCGACATATAAGATTGTTGGCACTATGGCACTGATTTATAACTATGGCAGAGGTGTTGTCCTTGATGGAAACTCTCTTTGGTAACAGATCTCAGTTCAAGCTTTCAGAATGAAGGAAAAGACATATACGCAGGTTCATCTAGACTAAGGCACGTATACACGCGGTTTAGACGTTACAAAGGCGTGTATATGTTGGAGAGATTACTTTTGGTCCGTGGTAGTTAGTCCTTGGTATTTGAACCTATGGTTTTGGACTATGGTGTCTCGTCAGAAGTGTTGATCCCAAGTATTGGGTCCGTGGTATTGGTTTATTATGGTTTTGGACCTTGGTATTGTGGAATGCCTAAGACTATAAAAGAGGAAGGAGATCATGTGGCAAAGGATGATCTGAATTATTATTGAATATCTGATAAAGTGCTAGATCTGTAATACTGGTAATTGGGTTATGGTGCAGATCTGGATCTGAATGAAGGAGGAACCTTAACGCAAAGAGAAGGATAAGTTCTATTGATGGGTCATAATCTTTAAGCTTGAATAATAGTATCTTTGTATGATTTTGGTATGTTATATATGGCACTCGCTTGATCTATAACACTGATAATCTGGGTTAATTAGTGTTTGAATATCTGAAAGAGCGAATTATCCTTTATAGATCTGTACGCAAGTTCAGTGAAGCGAAGGCATGTATACACGCTGGTTCAGTGAATGAAAACAACGTATACGCAGGTTGTTCCAAACACAGAAGCGTATGCACGCATGTTGTAGGTTATTGAAATATCTTATATCTTCTAGCTGCTTCTATTTATTGCTGCTGTGTTCTAGGTTCAGAATTTGGTGTATAGTTACTGTTACTGTGATTTGGGTACAAATGTCAGAGAAGTGTCTACTTGATTCAGTGCTAATTGGCGAAAAGGAGATTGTTTGATGCAGAAATTATTTGATGATTGATTGATGTTCATGGATAAAGTCTGAAAATTTATGAAACGTGGTCCCTGGAAGAAAGAGTAGGTTGTAGCCTTCAGTAGGTCAGCACCTATGTACAAGTATCCTGGCTAGTGCAAGAGCTAAGGGGGTTGTAGCTCCCTTCTAGGAGAAGCTGGAAAACGAGAGAGGGTTGTATCTCTTTGCAGGTTGCAGCCTACGTACTGGTAAAGGACTACACCAGTACATTGTAAAAATAAGTTTCTAATTAAAAGAAGATAGAGACAAATTGCAGCAGGTGGTTTTCACCCACATTGGGTTTCCACCTTATATCTTGTGTTCTTGTGTGTGATTGTTTTCTGCTCTGTTTTACTGTTTCTGGTTACTAGTTATTTGATTTTGATACTCAGATTACTAATCAACATCTGTTAGATAAAGTAAATTATAAGTTTGCATTGTATACGCGGGTGTTGGGCTGTCAATATGCCATTATTATTATCACTTTTGAACACTTATCCCACCCATTTCCACTAATCTTCATCATGTCATTTATTATAATTTATTATATAACTCCATTTTATGATGATTTATGCTTTTATATTATTTATTCTCCTTTATTTCTAATAAATTGATGATTATGAATTATTTTATCAATGATAGTTCTATTAAGTTGGTTATAACCTTATTCACCATTTTTAGCCTCCAAGGTAACTTCCAGATTGAAGATTTGATTTTTAAATCTGCCAACTCAGAAATTCGCTGGTTTAAGGAGTGGAAGTTTTGCGGTTGCGATTCTGAGCAAATGAAGACGAATCTGGAAAATCCGGAACATGGGTTTTGTCCAGAACGGGCCCAATTAACTTCCTAGAAAACGATTTTCCCAAATTCGGCTTGTACAAAGAGAAACGTAGGGTTCTTTGAGCATGATTTTCTCAGATTTGCAGTTGCGGCCGTCCTCCAAATCTCAGCTGCAAACCCAAATTCGTCTTGCTTTTGTTGAGAGATGAAAAGAAATATATTTTCTTGTTGATCAATTGGTTAGAATAAATCCAATTTTGTAAAAGAAATCATGTTGTAATTATCTATGTTGTAACTGCTCTCTGATCTTTCTCTATTAAAATGAAAACAAAGATCAGAGAGGGGATGGCTTCAAATGGCTTCAGGATGGCTTCAGGATGACTGTAGGAGGACTTCAGGATGACTTTGTGGATTTGAATGATGGAGAATTGATGATTTGAATTAGAGATTCAGAAGCAAGGATTCATGATAGGATAGGAGGAAGGAAGGATTGTTTTATGCTGTAAGTCTCAAAGCTTCAACTATTGTAATGATTTCACCATTTAATGATTAATACATAATTTGGGTGTTGCTGTTCACTCTTTTCCTTCTGAAGTAACCCATCAGCGTCTGCTGGTGGCTAAGGGCCCAGCCTCTGGTGGTACGTTGCTACTATTGTGTATCATATATTTACACTTGCTTTTGTATCATTTTAACTTGATTTCTGCATGGTTTGCTTATCTTTATTACTCGGTAATCTGATATACCTTTCATATGCTATGCTAAGCTCTATTACGATTAATGCATTTATGGTTTTTCTCAGGAAATCTGCGTAATGACTATGCATTGTATAATTGAATCTTTTTAGAGTTGATCGCATGTTTTTAGTCTCAACTAGTTATTTCTGCTACAGAGCGTCTGTATTGAATATTACTGTCATTTGATTCATTTGAAATCCTGATTATTGGAATCTAAGAGTAATGTTATTCTATTTGGAAATATAGCCGTATTATCCTTAATTATCAGATTACTATATTAGTGTGAGGTGTGCATATATGGTTGATTATTGTTGTTCTATAATTCATCAATGAGTGTTGTTCCATAAAGTATATTCCATCCAGTTTGCTTGAGGGGAAAAGAATGTTATATCAGAGTGTGAATCAGTTGGTTTTGACTCGCGAGATTTGGTTCTTTTGATTGCTGTTTCATTTACTGCTGTTCTATTTACTGCTGTTCCATTTCCTTTTGTTGTTCCATTTTACTTGCTGCCGTTCCATTTATTTGCATTTGTTGCTTTGGTGTGAGAGAAGGTCTAAGGCTGTAGTGAGCCTCAGCAGTCGTTGCCTAGCTCCCAGACCTATGGTCCATGCTCTAATTTCCTTTCCATCAGTTTCTAGAGGGATGGGTTATCGCTTCCGCACCCTTGACTGATAAGCTGCCTTGTGTGATTTTATCCTTTTGAAGTAATTTAAGTTTAGCATCCGTCTACCCTTGTGTTTTCTGAACGCTGTACTACTAAACATTACTCTTGAGTAAATAGCCGCCTCAGACTGAGTACACTCTTGAAATAAAAAGTCGTCCCTGGGTTGATAATTAATGTGAGGTAATTAGGTGTTAAAAAGACCCTTTTTATCGCTCCACATTTTGGCGTCGTTGCCGGGGAGAGTGTAGCCATTTCTGAAGAGTAGTGTGAATCTGATGAGTGCCTGCTAGGGAAGAGTTGGATCTTAAAAACGAAAGGTAAGAACCTGCGAACGGAGCATGTAAAAGCCCTAATCCCCTGTCTGCTTTCCAGCAGGACTGTTAAAGAACCTAGGGTAGAAATAGATGTTTGAATTTTTGTGTGAATGATTAGGAAAAAGATAGAATTTTTTAAAAAATGAATCACATGATTTCACGCAAGTGGTGATGTAAGCACCACCCATTTCACTAACCGATTGACAAGAACATTTGAAGAAGGAGCCTCGAAGAAACACATGAAGAAAATCTTATACTATGGTAAGAAATGGCTCACATTTCTACTTTTGAATTTCCTATCAAAGATCTAGGAGGAGTGACACAAATGCACATAATTCCCCCATGTTTATTAAATTTTCATGTTTTAGCAAATGAAGATCCAGATACATTCTTATTTGAGTTCGAAATAATTTGTAGAGGATATGATTATTGTACTAATGATCAAAGATTGAAAGTGTTTTCTCTTACTCTAAAAGGAGCAGCTCTCCGATGGTTCATGAGCCTAGGTGGGAATTGCATCCAATCATGGGAGGACATGAAGAACATATTCTTGAAGAAGTACCAAGACTATTGCAAATCCAATGAAGATATTTTCAGTATGATACAAGGGGAAGATGAAAGTTTGGAGGATTATGTAGATCGATTTCATTATAACCTTCAAAAATCAAAGCATAAGCATTTGGAAAAAGAGATCTTAAAAACACTCATTCTTAGAGGAATTAAAGATAAATTTTTAGAAATTTTAAATCTGATAGGAAAAGGTGATGTTTTTCAGTTATCATATGATGATGTTTGTGAGTTGTGCATAAGGTATTCAAGAGGAATCTCCAAGGCTGGTAAGAATCCTAGAAATGTTTTGTTTTTCCTTTTCCAAATCTGCTACAAGAATAAGAGACATAAGAGCTAAAATCAATGCTTTATTTGAAATTTTTAAAGTTGATTTTATTAGCTCTCTAAATGAAAAATTGGATGTTTTGCAGGTTCATAAAAATGAAGAATTTGATGAAGTGTTTTACCCTCAGGACTGAAAGGAGCATCTCATAGATACTCACTCTTCCTTATCTAGGATGGAAGTAGCATATCAAAGAGGTGAGGAAGCTGCAACAAGGCCTACAGGTATGGTTCAAA
>APFE031686402.1:27117-60056 GCA_000404065.3 Pinus taeda
ATGGAGGTGTCTCTTGTCTATTCCTTGAAGTAGATGGAGTTGTAAAAATCGAACTCTTGGCTCTAGCTAAAAACCTTCCCCTAGAATCTCTTGCTCTATGCATGTCATTTTTGTTTTTCTTCAAGTCGGGCTAATAATTCTTTTTCTTATCTTCCAGGTCACTCTAGGTGCAAGAAGAGAGCATACTCAAGAAACTATTAACTAATAACTTTCTCTTTTCTAATCCTCCAGATCACACTAAGTGCAAGAGGAGAGAATACTTTGAGATGTTATCAATTTTTCTTCCTTGAAATTTTCTTGTTTTTTTTTTAGAAATTGGCTACCTAATTTCACTTCCCCGGCAACGGCACCAAAATGTTTGGTCAATTTAGTGTGATCTAAATTGCTATTTAAAATGTCAACCCGGGGTTCGTTAACTGACGAAGTGAAGTGTACTATATGTACTAGATAACCATTTCTTTAGTCTTTTGTCGTTTTTGAGCTTTTTAGTTTGTTTTTGGATTTATTTTTCCCTAATGTGTGACGGTGAGGATGAAAGTGAAGTATGGAGTGTAGACGGTGATGGTTTCTATAGTGATTTTCTCAAACTTGAAAGTGCTCAAAAGAAAGCTTTAAAATAACTAAAATGAAATCAATTCTTGAGAGGAAATAAATGCATCAAATAGTGAACTAATGACAATGGCCCAGTATCCTTGTTGCTGAGAAAATAAAAACTAAAAGCAACTCAAACTTAAAGCAAAACAACTAATTCACACTACTTAAATTCTTCGGATTCTTTACCCTTCAACTCAATCTACTTTGTGGGAAGTAATCATGAACAAGTCAAGCAATATGATATCTAAATGGAAAGAAAGTAAATTGCATAAAAGAAACTAATCGCACTACTTGAACTCTGCTGGTCCTTTGCCATTCAGCTCAATCTACCTTGTGGAAAGCAACCATGAGTAAGCAATATGATAACTAAATCACATTACAGTTAGTAATATTCTAATTTCTTGCTGATAAAGTCACTTGACCATAGAAAGAAACCATAAACTGGTGAGCAGTATGATATCTAAATAACAGAAAAACAAATAAGCAAATCACAACTTGAAAAGGACAACGCTGAATTTAAACTTTAGAAAATGAAAGTTAGCAGGAAGGACAAGATGATCTCATATGCCAATAGTTATCAAAAAGATGAAAAATTGCCCGGGCTGCCTAAGAAAACCTACAGAAAAGCACTGATCAGTTGACAACTCTAAGAAAACAAAGGTGAAAATATAAACAACAGAAACATCAAACAGTATATTATGTACAAACTAATGATAAAAACAAAAACATAATAAAATTAAATGAAAACTTTACAAGGCTTCAGCGTGCAGGGGCCCTCTACCACTTCAGCCAATCAACAAGTGGTCACACGGATGAACTCATAAAAGTCTTCTCATGTATTAAAACAACGACATATAAAAACAACAGTGGGGTGATAACTAGCAGTTCGAAATTCACATAAACAGTTCAGAATTCACATCTCAAAAAGCTCCTTCACAGCGTCCATCGACACGTTATTTATAATGCCAAAATTCTAAAGCTAATTAACAAACTCCTACGCTATTAACTGTGCTGCTAAAGACACGTAGATCCCTTCAGCCGAGATCTAGTGTAATTGTCATCATGTCTCTTAAATCTTTGGAGTGGTTAGCTGTTGGATTCAGGTCTCGAGAACGATCTCCAAGTGTGATGGTGCCTTCGTGAGCTGAGGACTGTGCCACGTAACTTTCACGTGCTCAAAACAGTGACATGCCACCGCTGAACTCTTTGGTTGGCCTTGTCTTTGACCTTCGTTGACCGTGGCCTTCCATGGATGATTTGGCTGATTTGAAGGGGCACGTTCCATGTATCCGCCACCTGGAGCTTGCCCATGTAGCTCATTTCTTCATAGGACACCTGTAGCACAGCTTTTAAAAAAATAGCTGTGGAATCCTGTGCTGGTTGCGAAAACCTGTGCGGGCTGCGGAAACTGACAAGTTTCCGCAGCTGCATGAACAAAAAAAATAAACCAAACAACAGTCATAAGCATAGTGAAAAAACCATATAAAAAGTCCTTTTTAGACTATAATGCAATGATTTAACAACTGGGTGAATGAAGTGAGTGGAGAAAGAAGGCTGAGAGGGTGTATAGGAAGGTGCAGGTTTGAGGCTCAACAAAATGTAAGCCTTGTAAGGCATGTGTATCCCCATACAATTCGTGGTAATCTAAAAACCACTTTGTATTTACAGTGTCAGTTTGTGGTAAGCTAGAAACCCATGTAAGAGTG
This sequence comes from Pinus taeda, assembly GCA_000404065.3. Classification (NCBI taxonomy): domain Eukaryota; kingdom Viridiplantae; phylum Streptophyta; class Pinopsida; order Pinales; family Pinaceae; genus Pinus; species Pinus taeda. The sequence goes on from APFE031686402.1 coordinate 29,418, forward strand.
AAGTGGGACAGAGATTCCTGTAAACATGGTTTATGTTTCGCCGACAAAACCCTTCGCCCATGGTGGCTGGAGTGCCCTAGTGGTATCTCATTTTAACATGAAGAGCCTTTGTGGCTGAATTGAGTGCCTTGGTGGCATTGTTGAGCCTTGGTGGCTGTGTTGAGCCTTGGTGGTTGAGTTGATCCGTGCTGGCTGAGAGCCCTTGGAGGCATGGTTGAGGGTGATCCGATAAAACCCAGTGCATGGTTACGGGTAATCCAATAAAACCCAGGTTAACAATGATGGAGGGGGATTTACAGGTACATGTGTGTAGTTATAATGGTTGGAAGAACCATGTATGCAAAGTACATCCTACAAGACTGGTGATTGCAGCAGTTAGTACCCATGCATTCCAGTGGATGGTTGCTCCTTTATATGGATATCAACATATTCTTTTGGTATATTTGACCACAAATAGACTTTGCAAACTGATATCGAGACAAGTACTCATTAAGGGGGAGTGTTGGAATATCTAATTCCTACTTATCTCTAGTTGTGATTCTTTCTATGTAAGGAGTCATTTTCTATTCTATAGGAGTTGGATATATCTACTTGTTCTTAGTTTGGTGTGTGGTTGAGAGATTTCCTCAACCAACAGATTGTGTGTCCAAAATAGTCTCCCTATCTTGAGACAACACTCTATATATATGTAATCATATTTTAATGAATAGAAGACAGATAATGTGTAGATTGATATTTTAAGTCTCTCACAATTTGAATCTTTTGTAAATAAGTTCTTAGAAGCCTGCAAGGGACTGCCTCTCTCTTTGAAAGTGTTTAGGGCACTTCTTTGTGGAAGAAAGAACGAATCTTATTGGGAAGACCAATTGGACAAACTTCAATGGATACTCCCCACGGTGATAAAGCAGAGACTGCAAATTGGCTACGAGGCACTCGATCGGGAGGAGCGGGAGATATTCCTAGATGTTGCATGTTTTTTCAATGGAGAAAACAGAGATATGGCTATCAAAATATGGGATGGGTGCAAGTGGAAAGGTTTTCAAAATTTGGAAGACAGATGTCTAGTAGAAGTTGATAGTCACAATGTGATACATATGCATGATCACCTTCGTGATCTGGGAAGAGATATTGCTAAGGCTCCGGGATTGGTGAGTGGGATAGACAAACTTGATGAATTGTTGCAGTGGCCATCCTCTGTAAGTGCTATATATTTCAAATTTTTATAAATTATTTAAATCAAAATTCGTGTACAATTTTTGATTCTCCATCTTTTCTCGTGATTCAACAGGTAATAAGCGAAGTGCAGGGAATTAGAGATGTTAAGCGTGCAAATGGGGTTTTAGATATAATATTGCATCGAGGAATACTGCAACTTCCCTATAGCGAAGATGGTCTATTGGAGCACATTTTGACAAGGGTGCACTTACCAGATCTCGTATGGCTTCGTTGGTACAAGTGTCCTTACTCTTCGCTTCCTTCTTGGATTCTAGTGAAGAATTTGAGAGTTTTAGAAGTGGACCCGAAGCAATCGACATCATTGTGGGAAGGCGAATGGCAGGTGCTTGGAAATTTTTTGAGTTAAAAGTTTGTATTGTTGATTGGCATTTAATATGGCACCATGTGATTTTGAAAAAAAATGGAAGGGTTTGTTGTTGGAAGAATCACCGCACCTCTATAGAATCCATAATTTCCACCATGGGGATCCTAGTCACTGGCTTGTAATGTTTACCAAAACCTGTGGGTTTTGATGTAACGGAAAACCTCCACATGGTATCAGAGCTTGGACCCAGGTTCGATTCCCCCAAGTTGCGTTTGAGTGGGGGTGTTGGAAGAATCACCGCACCTCTATAGAATCCATAATTTCCACCCTGGGGATCCTAGTCACTGGCTTGTAATGTTTACCAAAACCTGTGGGTTTTGGTGTAACGACAAACCTCCACATTTGTGGATAGGAATCTTTATTATAGAAGAAACACTGAACATTCTGTAGGCACCTTTGCAGTTGCGTGATTTAGAGATTCAAGGCGATCTCTGTAATATTCCCAACTCTATTGGGCTGCTTCAGTACCTCGAATAGATTTCCACGTTTTTCCACACTGGCATCACACAATATTAAGATTTCCAGATGAATTTTGCCATCTTCAGTCATTGAAGACCTTGGTGTTACGCAATTGCGTAAATATAAAGTCACTTCCAGATTCCTTTGGTGATCTAAGAAACCTCCAACGCATCGACCTGTCATACTGGTCCAATTTGGAGAGGCTGCCAGAAACCTTTGGGAATTTAATTAAGCTTAAATATCTTAACTTGAGCTATTGCTCAAAGTTAACCATGTCAAGCGAAACACTGGGAAATATAAGCATGTTTGAGCGCATAAATCTGCAACACTGTGCGAAGATTGAAGTATTGCCTTTCAATGTAGCACACCAAAGGTCGCTGGAAGGATTATACTCGTCAGCGACAAATATAAAATAATTTCCAAATGCAATTGGAGAGCTAAGCAATTTGGAAATTCTGGATGTAGGAAGCCTTTTGCTGGACAGCCTGCCTCCTTCGTTCAGTGAGTTGAGGAACTTGAAGACATTGTGCCTGAATGGTTGCAAGGAATTGAAAGGTTTGCCGGCTTCAGTTGGACAGTTGACTCAGTTAACTGAGTTAACAGTTTCGGGATGCCCCATAAACGAACTGCCCCCCTCTCTCGGTGACTTGGGAAACTTGAAGACATTAGTGCTGGAAGATTGCAAGGAATTGAAATGTTTGTCGGCTTCTGTTGACTTAGTTGACAGTTTCGAATGCCCCATAAGCGAACTGCCTCCCTCTCTCGGGTGACTTGATTAACTTGAAGACATTACACCTCTATGAATGCGAGGAATTGAAATGTTTGCTGGCTTCTGTTGGACTGTTGATTCAGTTGGCCCAGTTGAAATTACAGAGGGATGTCCCATAAGCGAACTCCCCTACTCTCTTGGTGACTTAAGGAACTTGAAGACATTAGATCTAACTAATTGCAAGGAATTGAAATGTTTTCCGGCTTTTGTTGGGCAGTTGATAGTTGAGAATGATGAGTTGTCCCATAAGCAAACTTCCCCCTCTCTCGGTGGCTTGAGGAACTTGAAGAAATTGTCCCTGTTTAATTGCACGAAATTAAAATGTTTGCTAGCTTTTGGACTGTTGACTCACTTTCTTTGCCATAGTTGTGACAACAACGAACTCCCCTCGCTCTGTGACTTGAGAAACTTGAAGGTGTTGTTGATGTACATTGAACACAAGTTAGAAGAGCTCCTGGGGGTTGAACATTTGAGGTCCTTGGACGAGTTGGACGTAATTCTATGTGTGAAGCTAAAGAACATAAGAGGGTTGGCGCAGTGCAAAAGCTTGCAGCCTTTGGCTTGCTAAGTGCTCTGAGTTAAAGGACTTGGAAGGTGTTGAACATTGTATGTCTTTACGTCACCTCTCTGTTAGAAGTTGTCCCAAGCTCCAGTTGGGTGGGGGAGTAGTGGAGCAGCTACAACAACGATTGAAACAATTGAAAGGGGGACTCTATTTAGATTGATAAAAAAAAGGTATTATGAATAGAAAATATAGAAGAAAACAATTGTGCAATGAAATCATAATTAAATCATTACAATGAGACTTCCAAGACGGCCATTAGTGATAATGAGCAACTACATGTGTATATTTTATGGCCTTCCAAGATTTGCACTAATTAACTAAATGTGTTCGCCAATGATTGACTAATCCAAAATGTTACATGTGGGAATCAGATTACCACACATTGATTATTATTGTTAATTATCAATTTTTTTTAATAATTAGAAATTCATATATAATAAATAGCGGCCTTAGATTCATATATAACAAGTGCTGCATGCAACCGGTAGTCCCTACCGTAAGAAAATGGCCTCTCTCTAAACTTAACATCAATAACAACACATCTAACAAATACAAGTGCTCAAACCATTCAACATTTTTTGAATAATGTATACTCAACCTCACTGTTTTGAATACCTATTATAATCATAAAATTAATTTTTAATTTTGAATTGTAGCTCTCATCCATTCCATACTCTAACGAATTAAAATGCTTACATATTGGTATACATAATGATATAGCAAAATGAGAGGCTATGAATTTGACAACATATATTGACATCTTCCTTTTCATATACAATCTTCTTTCATATCTATATTTAATTCAATTCAATATTTTTGTCATTGAATTGATATTCTGAACATAAGCATTATCGCAATAGTGAAATATGCATCTTAAAATAGCTTCTAAATATATTAAATCTCCTTCGCTTCTTCGAATGAAGATTTTAAGTTATAATCCTATATAATCTCCTTCCTTTCTTACAAGGAAGATTTAACAAGCTTCCCAGCTTCCTGCTTTGAATTCTGCCTGGTTGCTTTAGGAACATTCATACATATCCATGTTTCTGCCTGGTTGCTTTAGGAACATTCATACATATCTACCGCATGGAGGGGATGGGAACTATTGAGAAAATGGATGCTAACTTTATGGGGTACTGGTTGCTTTGATATCCTTGTTTGATCTGTTATACTTCATATGGCTCTTGACAAGCTGGCCTACAGCCAATGCAGACATGAGAGACAACTCTCCAGCCAAAACAACTCCTGCAACTATTCTGGCCAAGCGTCGGGAATTGGCCCCAGGGGATTGCATGTTTGCTCCTTTGACTCCCAGCAGATTCAAACAAGCGGCTTGTGATGCCAATTGTGTTCCTCCTCCTATGGTTCCCACCTGCAATAAATGGATACAAATATGTCCACAATCAGAACAATGGGAAGGGGTTTGAGGGGGAGTAACCATTTTCTCTGAGATCCTCAAAAATAGTTTAGCTATCGAAACAAAGTCTCCATCATCGTAATGCAATGAGAGCTCTCAATGTTTTGGCCAGGATCTTGACCGGTTGCAATAAATATAGCAGAGACAATATTGGATGCATGGGCATTGAAGCCCCCTATGGCACCTGCTAGTGCAGACCCAGTTAAGTTCTTGAGCATGTTCAGTTCTAGCAAAGCTGGAACAGTAGTCTTCAAGACCTTGCTAACAACTGCCTCAGTGATGATAGCCTCACACACGACTGATTTCCCACGCCCTTCAATCCAGTTCACAGTTGTGGGTTTCTTGTCTGCATAGAAATTACCTGACCACAAACCAAAAATTTGGCATTAAAACAAAAAGCCCATGGCAGCAAAACCTAGAAAATGACCACTGAATTGATAACCAAGAGTAAACAAAACCCAAAACAGAGATGACCCAAAAGTCGAATACCAATCAGAATTGCGTAGACAGACTCACGAGAAACACTGATAACATCCATGTCAGGAAACTCATTCTGAAGGAAATCTAAAACATTCTGCACACCCTTGGACACCATATTCATCCCCATGGCATCCCTAGTAAAGCAAGAAAACCTCATGTACAAATTCCTCCCTGTAATTACACAGCGTATGCTATGTAGCCTGGCAAATCGGCTGGTGCTATTACGCAGTTAAGATCAACAAAGAGTCAACACCCATAAAATTGTTATTATTCAGAAAATTCAGAACTTGATGCCTACCGGGTTATTGGATTCCGAACGTAGGTTTCCCGGGGCGTTTCAATTAGTCTCATCCCAGACCGTCGACAAGGTATGGAGCTTTTCTTCTTAGCGATTGCCCTTCCCGACGAACAAAAAGCAGTAGCTTCTAATCCTCCTCGGCTACGCGGAACATCCTAGGCTGCCATGGATGGAACCTCGGCTACCACATGATGGACAGGAACAATCGGATCAGTCCCAGTATCAACGGCTTGCAAGGGAAGAATACATAATACCAGACATTCAGCTCCAAATATTCCCCGTTCCCTGTTTTTCCCTTCAAACTGTTTATTTTCCTTTAAAAACACACGAATCCCCGAATCCCCCTTATTTTCTACAAAAAGATGAAGCATTCTAAGGAAATAAGAGGATTATCAGTGTCAGTATGTGTAAAAACAGGATCATTTTGCACTTGTGTAGGGGAAATCTTCTTCTCGGTACTCTGCGATTTTGAACTCTCAGTTTGCAAAGGCTCATTTCTGGTCTCCATGTCGCCGGGTTCGTTAGGCGTTTCATTGTTCAGAGGCCTCCAAAACGACGACTGTTCAGTAGGTCTGTGGCAAACCGGGTTCACTTAAAATCCGCGGTGCAGGGGATCGATGTTGAACTACTCTCCCAAGCTGCTGGTAGCTGCCTACTACGGAGAATTGATAGTCCGAGCGAGAGACATTTGGCGCTGGCTGCATGCAAGGCACTCATGTAGGGCACGGAGAAGAACATGCACACCCTGAACATAAAACACATAAAACTTACAGTAAAATATTTTGTCCTCGCTGAAATAACATCGGGGCACGTGAAGCGTGCAATAAGACCTCCAATTCGCAACTTTGGTTATAAATTTTTTACAGCAATATTTGCAGAGATAAACTTTGGTTAAACTTTGATAGTGCACAATTTTTTTTGGTCAAAAGACCGGTTAATTTGTGGTCAACGATCGATCGATCGCTAATAGTCCCAGGCAGGGACTAATAAATAGTGGCCTTGTGTATATGGGTGTGTATATTTATTAAAATGCTCAACTGTTTAGGGATGGAAAGATAATAAATAGTGTTTTTGGAGTATGATTTAAAATGTTTTTATTTGATTAAAAGCTTGTAATTTTTGAAAGTAAAATAATAAATAGTGTTTTTGGAGTATGATTTAAAATGTTTTTATTTGACTAAAAGCTTGTAATTTTTGAAAGTAAAGAAACATGTTAATTTTTTTTATTAATTACTAATCACTTATTTCAAATAATAAAGTAAAATAATAAATAGTGTTTTTGGAGTATGATTTAAAATGTTTTTATTTGATTAAAAGTTTGTAATTTTTGAAAGTAAAGAAACATGTTAATTTTTTTTATTAATTATTAATCACTTATTTCAGATAATATGATTTTTTTTTTAATTAATAGTGATGGGTCAAAATGCATTCCACAGTTTATGGTAGTTAATAATAGTTATCTCCATTACTTGATTGATAACTAGGTTATGATAGATTTTCAGGTTGTGTAAAAATAAATAAATATATAACTAGAAATAAAAATCGAAATCTAACCATAACAAAAAGTTTTTAATAATTGTTTTTTCAAAAATAATGAAATGTGGGTGGTTAAAAAATTCGGACAATAAAGGAAAACATTAAACCATTTGTAAAGAAAAAAATTGAATTTTTTAATTTTATTTCTATTAATATTGATAAATAAATTTTCAAAATAATTGAAATAAAAGAAAATTATTATATTTAAAAGTTAATTAAATTATGAAGAAATTCCCAACAACATTGGAACATTTAATCACTCACATAGACTTTCCCCTATATCAAATAACCAACCAAATCTGCTCAAATATTATGGTATGGGAAAATGAAATAAAAATATTTATTTTGTATATAAAAAAAATATATAATTTATATTATAAAAATATATTTTTAAGATTTTACTAATGAATTTAATATATATATATATATAATATATATATATTATAATTAATAGAAATTACACCTTCCATATAATCTTGGAAAGCCATTTTTTCGTTTTTCCATTTAAGAATTTTTTGGGATCGAGGGATATCAAGTCCATATAATTATTAGAAGGTACTAGTTTAAAAGATTTTACATGCTACCTCAATATTTATCAATTCAAAACATTTAAGCCACTCAAGATCCTCCATTATATATATATATATTAATATTAAAAATAAATCACATAATATTATTAGAGTTGTAAAAAACAAAAGTTAAAAGAGAAAAATAACTTGTTGCAATATCTCTTTTTCTAATCTCCTAAGTTTTGTAATGTAATTAAAATGTGGTAACTATATTTCCAAACTATTTAATTTAAGCAATTTGTTGATTTAATTATAAACTATTAAAGATGAAGATGAGGACATGCCTATATGGATCCTAATCACTGGAAGGATAACTTGCTTAGGAATCCTATGAGGGAGATTGTGAAGTTTTCTAGTCTTCCCTAAATTTAATGTTCGTATCCCTTGATGTGCTGGTTGAGTTGCCAATTTCCCTAGGTAGTTATGAGGAATGGGGATTGAGGTACATGAGTCACCCAAACCTAGATTGTGTACCTCACAGTAGCCAGGTTGACTTTGTGTCTCAAAATGGAAACCTTAGAACCATTGCGTGACACAAAATGCTTATGGGGAAGAATGGGAGAGGAGATATTTTTGTTGAAATTGCAGTAAGAAAGTCTCAATTTTGATTTTTCCTTAATTAAAGTGAGGAAATTCGAAATTCCATATCAGCAAACAACTTAGAGGTGTTAACTGAGGTGAAATGGCTCTTGTCACTTAGTTAAAACTTAAGAAAACATAATCCGAGTTAATGAGTTCAAGTTCATTTTGCTTGTGTTGATTCCTAAAAAATAGGAGTCTAGCTCAGTTAATTTGAGTTAAGGGCATGAAGTTCAATTGTATGTAATGACTCCTAAATTTTAGGAGCCTAGGTTGAATTAATTTCAGTTGTAATTAGTTAAACTAGTTATAATTATTAATAGAACTAGTTGGTGGTCAATTAAGTAGTGGGACACCAGTCTAACTTAGAGATCATCTAGTTAATTGATCAATCAACTAATAATTAGCTCATGCATGCAAAGAATTTGAGTTGCCCAGTTGTGGTGGAGTTTCCAAGGCAGTTAACCAACAATTGCAAATCTACATCATAATTTCTGCGTGGTATTAGAGCAGGATTCACATTAGAACAAGAATTTCGAAGTTGTTTCTTAGGAGGTTCAAATTTGCAGTTCAGTGTAGTAGGATCTCTATAGAGTTGGTAAGATGACCTTCAACGAGCTGAGATTAGAGTATGCCTTGGAAGGCATCTCAAATTTCATCGCATGGAGGCGACACTGGATGGATTGCTAGAATATGTCAAGAAAGACATTACAAAACCTAGATCAATCGATGCCCAAATTCTTTCTCAGTGGAAGAAATATTTAGCTAGAGTAAGGAGGATCATCCTGGAGGGTGTGAGATACCACATAGTCTTGAAATTACATGGCAAAGAGACTCCCTATTCTATGTGGAAGACCCTCAATGAACTATTCAAAAATAAGGATGAAGCCAAGAAACTTGACTTGATGAATAAATTGAGGATTGAAGGCAAAGGGTATGAGGTAGTCTTCGGAGATGGGAAGACCTACCTCAAGCATCTTGCTTCATGTCAAATCAACCAATTTTGTATATAGATTGAGAGCCTATACACATTAGGGGAATATGCATGCACAACCTTGACGAGCAAGGTAGGTATTAGATATGTTGTGGTTGACAGGGAGCATGATTTAGCTCTCAAGATGGAGCCTCAGTGAGTTGGCAGTTGGGCTAACCAAGAGGATGATGATGAAGAGGACCAGTCAAAGACCTCTGGTAAGAGGATAGTTTGAGTTAATTATGTAGAGGGAGCACATGCAATTATACCTCCAGAAGTGAGGTGGAGCGATGTAGATCCTTAGTCAAAGAGTTGCAGAAATGTGGGCAGATTCCATTGAGGCATTCTCCTCATGCATCATTACCTTGCTATGGGGGCCCACAATATTCAATAGAAGGAGGATTAGTGTTAGTCAGATACTGAGGAGTGCAAATTAGTGTTGATAGCAGAGCAGGAGGCTCAGTAGTAGAGTCAACATTAGCCCAATTTTCCCAGTAGATAGTTACAGACGCAATTGATTCAATGCTTTTTTTATGCTTCTCAGTTGCAGATGTTGTAGTATAAGCTACAACAATTAGAGTTGTTGCATGTAGTACATTCCATAGGTGCAAGATAGGGGTGGGTGATAATCCATTTCTTGCTGAGAGGGAGTGTTGAAAATGCAACAAGAAAGTCTCAATTTTGATTTTGCCTTAATTAAATTGAGTAAATTCGAAATTCCACATCAACAAAAACTTGGAGGAGTTAACTGAGGTGACAAGGCTCTTGTCACTTAGTTAATAACACATAATTTGAGTTAATTAGTTCAAGTTCAGTTTACTTGTGTTGGTTCCTAAAAAATAGGAGTTTAGCTTAGTTAATTCGAGTTAATTAGTTCAAGTTCAATTTACTTGTGTTGATTCCTAAAAAATAGGATTTTAGCTCAGTTAATTTGACTTAAGGGCATAAAGTTTAGTTGTATGTAGTGATTCCTAAATTTTAGGAGCCTAGGTTGAGTTAATTTCAGTTGTAATCAGTTAAACTAGTTATAATTGTTAATAGAACTAGCTATTGGTCAGTTAAGTAGTGGGACATCAGTCTAACTCAAATATCATCTAGTTAATTGATCAATCAACTAATAATTAGCTCATGCATGCAAATAATTTAAGTTTCCCAATTGTGGTGGAGTTTCCAAGGCAGTCAACCAGCAATTGCAAATCTACAAAATAATTTCTATAATTTTTGCTTGGAAGCCAAAGAGTATTGGTAGTGATAGAGAGAGACCCAAATTGGTTGTGTGACCTGAAACATTGAAATCCCTGTGAACCTTTAGCCTATAGTTTAATAAACTTGAATGCAAAATCTAGGTGGGATTTGTGATAACTGAGAAAACCATTGAGAGAATCCCTCTACCTGAGTTAGGATGTAGAGGAGAACTCTGCTATTTATTCATGTTGTGCATATGAATCACATGGAAAAGGATGATAATTAAGGTATCATTAGAACTAGTGAAGGGGTATCCCTTTGTGTTGTGCAGGCCTCAATCACAATACTTGTTTTGTGTTGAGCACTGACTCAAGGCTCGAGATGCGACATCCTTATTTCCCAACCATTGAAGGAGATTAACCTTCAACCTATACTCTGAATTGCCCCTTTGGTGTAACACCCTAAGTGAGTGTCCTCTAGACATCATATCTAGCTCAAGGATGGCTAGCTACAAGAGATTTGAAGTGTCGTTGTGCCTGTAATTGGGTGGAGAGTGGCAGTCCCTTCTTTAGTTTCTAGCCATATTAAAAATAATAGATAAATGTATTTATATCTTATGAATGAATTGTAAATGTTATTCAATACTTTGTGTTTATATATGATGCTCAATTCATTGTGTATGTGTGCATTTGTAGGATGAAAACAATGGTATTATCCTATTGAATATGCATGATTAGTGTGCTGAATATATAACATGGATTTCCTAACTATTGAATTTCATTTCTGTATGAATATGAATGTTGTGTAAAATGGGAGCCTTTCATCCATGTTAAATGTGAATATTATGTGATGAACATCTAATGAATTAGAGTTTAGCCTCAGTTTTGATGACTGTGAAATGTTTATATTCTTGCTAGTAATCAATTGTGAATATGTGCGATGTGTGGTGTGTCACCCAATTGAAAGGAATGATAGGATGTGGTCCTATTTATTGCGAAGTTTTGGGTTAAAAATCCCTATTCTTCATGACTTTGAACCAATTCCTAGTGAGTTCGAATCAAATTGTATCAATGGGACTAGGTTCCTGTTGATGTCTCTTCCTAATAGGGGAAGGAGTTAACCACCTAGAGCTTAATTTTTAGGTTTCCTTTGAATTTTTATAGAGGTGGTACTCCTCTTTTCACACACTCAAATATTCAAATAACTCAAATATCAAAATATAAACATTTAGCACATGCATCTGCGAGTGGACTAGGTTCTTTGAAAATAAAAATAAAACAACGAAAACATAAATAGATGTATTTTCAAGATTCATTCCATTTCATTCATCCATTCACATATCATGAGGGGACACATTTTGAAGCAAATTCAATAGAAAAATAAAGAGATCATGGTCAAGATATTCAAAGAGCTATAAAATGGTTTCATGCATTTAAATTCCTAAGGGCATATGAAGAGATTCACGAGATTCCTCTTATTTATTAAGAAATATTAGAACCACAAATAGGATGCTATCTTGAAAAAAAATCGTTGTGTGAGTCAAAAAATAAGTTTACATATTTTAAGTTCTGAATAAAGTTAAGTACTTAAAGCACTTTATAAATTCTTGATACCTAATTAAAATTTAAAGATGTTCATCCCTAATGTACTAGGGTTGGTCTCCCATAGACCAATTAACATAAGGGTATCTAGAAGAAAGAAAGATGCTACAATCAAGGATTAGCTTTACAAACATATATGACCTTTCATAAAGCTGGATGACAAAGATAGGGAAGAAAATGGGGAATTGATTCAAAATTGAATAAAGAACACTCAAAAAGTTGCAAAAGGATGATAACTAGAATGAACTGATCATCTTCCTATAGTTGTTGTAGAAGCATGTATTTATGTGGTCTTGAGAAGATCACCAATCTAACTACTCATGCACTTACCCAATATTAACAATTTTTTTAAGGGACCTTTTAAACCACTCTTTAATGTAATCCTTCATTAGAGGGACTATTATATATTGCTAAAATATTAATCAACCACAATTTTCTTGCGACAGTTATACATTACATGTCATCATATGTGTAACAACTTCGAGTTAAATTTTCATGTAATAAAGGATAAGAAAGGAAAAAATAATAAGACCAAGGTCATGGGACACGTATTCCAAGCTGAATGTTGGGAAAACACTATAGTGGGCATCACTTGTGGTTCAATAATGGCTATGGAAATTGGCAAAGGTAAAGAGGCAATAATTGACATTTAATTATGAGAAACAAGGAAAATAGGAGAAAAGGAAGGTGAAGAGACACACATTTTCATGCAAGGAAATTAGAGGAAAATGAAGAAAAAGAGAGTTATCAATGATAAAAAGGGATCAAATAAACAATTCATAGCTTTTATCAGTTTAGGTTTTGGCTCTCATAAATTCTAGCACACTTAGAGCATTCTTGGAGCATTCTAGCATTCACTTGGATTTGGAGAAGGAAAAGCAAAGGAAAGCAGAGGAAAGCAAGGGAGTGCAAGGAGAAGGTTAGATTAACAGCTTCAATAGGAGGATTTTGTAGATAACAGGTTGCATTTCCTTGTTGGGATGTGAATATATGGTACATACATTTGTTCATTTATTGTCATTGGCATGGGTTTTTCCTGGTTTGACAGTGGTTTCAACCTTTCCTTGTCATTTCCTGGATAGTCATGGTGTGATGGAATTCATTCTTAATTGAGATTTGGATTATCAGACATTTTTGGAACCAGGTGAGGTGGTCTCAAGAAAATCCCAAGGGTTTGGGGTGGAGATGGTTTTCTACAGGAAGCCCTCGACAAGTGGGTGGAGAGAAGAAAATTCCTCAAGAAATGGTGAAGAAATTCTGAGGCACCCAAGCTTAGTTTGCTTCTATGATCTTGGGACCAATTTAGGTGAGATCACAATAGCTTGAGGGTGGAGGTGGTTAACCTCTGGATTCCCTGTTTGATTATGTCTTGGTTTATACCATGAGATCCCACATTCATGCTTCGAACATGGCATGTGGGTGATTGGTTGAAAGAAATCTTTAGTTCAAATAAATCTATGGTTAGGTGGTACGTGGAGTCCCTGACTTGGTTGAATTTTGCATATATTAATATGAGTTATTTTCATAATGTGATTAATGAACATATGTACTTATTATTATGTGGATTTTATGGTTGGTTTATCATGTTTTCTATTCTGGTTATATGTTGGTTATAAGCATGGTTCTATGATGCACTCAAGCTATGGCTCTTGTTCAAGATTTGACAAGTATTTGAATGGTTGATGATTGCATGGCTAACACATTTTGTTGCAGCTATCTTGAGAGGGCATTGAGTCTTCTTGGTGATTCTAAGATGAAGTTTAGAAGTTTATGATCAGATATGCATTCATGGCCTGTAGCTTTCATATTTACCATATGTTTGATGATATGTCTATCATGCAGTAGGTATGTTCTGGTCAAGATCTTGTTCAAGTTTTGATTGGTTAGCCTTGTTATCACCTTATTTACGTTTATGGAAAGTTACAAGAAATTATGGGCAGTGGTTTAGAGGATTTCCTAGAAAAGTAGCATAGATCTTAGGACCGCATGCACAAAATAGGGGATTTTAGGTCATAACAACTTGTAGATAGACTTGCGGGTGCGGTTGGGGCCTCATAACCGCATGCATGAGGTGTCAAGAGTGTGGTTATGGAGCTAGATCAATGAAAAAGAGTTCTATTAGAGAAATTTTGAGGTCTAAAATGGGCCTCCTAAGGAATATTATAAAATAATAGTGGAAATTATTAATTTGATTAGATTACATCATCAAATTTTAGAGGAAAAAAGGAAAAACTATTGTTTTCAACTCGTATTTTCAACTGATCTCCCTACAATTTTACTCAAATTTTGAGAACGAGCACTCATTGGATGCAAAATTTAATTTTTCATCCAAGGAGTACCCATGTTACATAATTTTGATGGACACCGCTATAGGAAACATGAGAAATACATGAAAAAACATGATTGCAATCACATTTTTCATGTAGCAAGGTCCATCGAAAGTATTCAGCATGGGCACTGTTTGTATGAGGAATTAACTTTTGCATGCAATGAGTACTCCCAATCGAAATTTGAGTAAAACCATAGGGAGATAAGTTGAAAATATAGGTTGAATTTTCTTATTTATTTTTTATTCTTTTTACTTTTTTACTCCAAAAATGGTGAATCATCCCCCATGGCTAACATCATCATCTTGAATCCTATTGGTTCTTATAAATTTGATTTTGGTTGTCCATTTTAGACCTCAAAATTTCTCAAATGCAACTCAGGGATTGATCACCTAGGGTGGTTCTGAAGCCCCTAAGTGATCTGTAGTCCATGAGGGATGGTAGTAAGATTTCAGTTTGTGGGCCCCACTTCCATAACTAGAACTTGGAGGTTAGGTCATGTCATAGTAACACTTAGCTCATGTTTACCTTGGAGAGCTTGTAAAAGTGGGTAAATGAGGGGTGGGGGGTTACATATTGGTATTAGAGCTTCCAGGTTCAAACACTTGGACTAGATGGGCTAAATGCATATTGTTATACATGCATAATGAGGTTATGGTTGTCATGCATGTGATTATTATTGCATTTTTTTGTTATCATGCATGATGTTGATATGATATGATTGCACACACACACATACACACACACATATATAACGTGCTAATATGGAATTATTTGTGCAGATGTGATAAGCTCCCCTGAACTTCATTGAGGTATGATTTTGATTATGGTATCTATTTGGTTTAGCTAACATGACATGTTTGTAGGAAAGAGAAGGCCAAATATGAAGAGTAGGATGGTAGTCTATAGTTCACGTGACCCTCCTTTTAGGCCTAATGTGAATTCTATGGTATAGGAAAAGTAAGTTGAGCAACAAGGAGAAGAGTATTCTCCTGATCTAGTAGATACACTGAGGAGTCAAAGGACATAGATTAGAAGTTAAAAGGCAGATAATATCAGGTTGATTGAGGCACAAGAAAGGCTTTCCAGAGCTCAGGAATTGCAGGTAGAGGTTAATGCAGTGATTCTATAGAGACTTTCAGAGTTGCAGAAGCAAGGGCATATGGGGGTTAGTCATGGAGATAGGAAGGAGGAAAAGACTAATGGGGCAGATGGTAGCAAGTATTATAGAGGACACAAGTTGGATAGGGAGGATACAATGAAGAGTGGAAGATTCTTAGATACACCTGGCAAGAGGACTGGTATGTATGGTTTTTATTCTAGTTCTTCTTCCAGGAGAAATCATCGTCATCACTGCCAACACCATAGGAGGAGTGAGTACTTGCCATAGGAGTTCAAGAAAATAAAGCCTTCTACTTTTGATGGAGATATGAAGGTATCAGAAGATGAAAAAGTGTGGTTGCTTGGGATGAAGAAGTTCTTCAGATTGCATGAATATTTAGAGAATATGAAAGCCAAGATAGATACCTTCAATCTCAAAAGGAAAGAAAATATCCTTTGGGAGGATGTGAAGACTATAATAAGAATTAGAGAATAGGAGTTGATTTGGGATGAGATTGAGAGACTTTTCAAGGAGAAATATTTGTCTCAAATATACTATGATGATAGGGCTAAGGAGTTCTATGAGCTACAGATTGGTTCTATGACTGATGATGAGTACACAAATAGATTCCTGGAGTTGTTGAGGTATGTCCCTTATCTTAAGGATGAAAAGGAAAAGATTCAAAGGTTCATTAGTGGGTTTTCAATAGAATTTAGAGACCAGATTAATTTTGATGAGCCCTAGTCATTGGAGGAATCCATCTGGAAATTGAAGCATTGTTATGAGAAGTCAAAGCGTAAGCCTCTGAACAAGTGTGACTGGAAAGGGAATGAGAAGGCTAAGGGAAAATGACGTACCTTATGCATTAAGACAATGAATAGTGAAAATGTGATACATTGCATTAAGATAAAGTGATACCTTCGTGATATGGGAAGAGATATCACCAAGGCTCTTGGATTATTGTGTGGGATAGACAACCTCAATGACTTGTTGTAGCCATCCCTTGTAAGTGCTAAATCATTCAAATTTGTATAAATTATTGAAACCAAAATTTGTGTATAATTTTTAATTCTTCATATTTTCTCGTGATTGAATAGGTAATAACTGAAGTGTGGGGAATTAGGATGGTTGAAACTGATAGAGATGATGATAAGCATGCAAATGGGTTGTTATAAATAACATGGCATCAAGGAATATTTCAAGTTCCTGATAACGAATATGGTCTCTTGGAGTGCATTTTGACATTGAAGGGAGCACTTACCGAATATCACATGGCTTCGTTGGTACAACTATCCTTACTCTTATCTTCCATCTTGGATTCCAATGAAGAACTTGAGGGTTTTAGAAGTAAAAGGGGAGGAATGAACATCAATGTGGGAAGGCGGATGTGAGGTTCTTAGAAATTTATTGAATTACAACTTTGTATTGTTAATTTGCATTTAATATGGCACCATGCGATTTTGAAAAAAAATTGGAAGGGTTTGTGGGTAGGAATCTTTCTTACAGTTGAAACACATAACATTTTGTAGGAACCTTTGCAATTGTGGGATTTAGATATTTTTGATGACTTCTGTAATACTCCCAACTCTATAGGGTGGCTTCAATACCTTGAATGAATTTCTTCATATAACCTCCTACACACAATATTAAGATTTGTAGATGAATTTTTTCATCTTCAGTCATTGAAGACCTTGGTGTTATGCCGCTGCATAAATATGAAGTCACTCCCATATTCCTTTGGTGATCTAAGAAACCTCCAACGTATTGATGCCTCATATTGCTCCCATTTGGGGAGACTGCCAAAAACCTTGGCGAATTTAATTAAACTTAAATATCTTGACTTGAGTTAATTTCCACGCTTAACGATGTCAAGTGAAACACTCAGAAATATAAGCATGCTTGAGCACATAAATTTAATAGAGTGTGGGGAGATTGAAATATTTCCTTTGAGTGTGGGGATATTGATATATTCACTCGTCCCCTCTCTCGGTGACTTGAGAAACTTGAAGACACTCTACCTGAATGATTATCGGGAATTTAAATCTTTGATGGATTTTGTTGGACTGTTGAATCAGTTAACTGAGTTGAGAATATTTAGATGTCCCATAAGTGAACTTCCCCACTTGCTCTGTGACTTGATGAACTTGAAGATGTTGTGGTTGTATGGTGAATGCGAGTTAGAAGAGCTTCCAGGGGTTGAACATTGGAGGTCTTTGGAGAAGTTGAAGTTACATAGATGTTTGCAGCTGAAGAATGTAAGAGGGTTGACATGGTGCACAAAGCTTCGCAGCCTTAGTATTTTTGAGTGCTCTGAGTTTGAGGACTTGGAAGGTGTGCAACATTGTACATCTTTTCATAATATATTTTTTGAATCATGTTCCAAGCTCCAGTGGGGGAGTAATGGAGCCACTAGAACAACGATTGAATGGGGACTCAGTCTAGATTTAAAGACAGACTCGTATTATGAATGTAACAACCCTGGTTAAAAATCCATGTAATAAAGTTAATAAAGGAAAAATAAGACGAAGATCATGGGACACGTATTCCAAGCTAAATATTGGGAAAAAACATAGGGATTGGGATCACTTATGATTAATAAATGGCTATGGAAATTTTCAAAGGCAATGGCAAAGTGGCATTAATTGACATTTTATTTATGAAATAATGGAAAATAGGAGAAAAGGAAGGTCAAAGGTCACAGGTTGCATGTGAGGAGGAAATTGAAGGAAAATTAGAGAAAATGAAGAAAATATAGGCCTTAATGATAAAAAGGCTTATGAGGATCAGTTCATAGCTTTTGTCAGTACAATCTTTTAATAGTTCTATGGTAGAGCTCTCTATTTTATTCTATCTCTCTCATACTCTTGCACACTTAAAGTTTTCTTGGAGCACTCTTGGAGCAGTGTTGCATACCTTGGATTTGGAGGAAGAAGGAAAAGGAAGAGTAGGAAAGTGTAAGAGGAAAGTGGGATCAACAACTACAACGTTTTTTCTTTGTAGGTACTGAGTTGTAGAGATGATGTCCTTGCTAGTTTTGGCATGCATGGTGTATGCATGTGCCTATTTGGTTATGATTTGACATTGGCATGGAGGATTTCCTGGATGGACAATGGCTTTTCCTAGCCTTTCCATTTCCTCGATAGCCATGGTGTTGGGGGTTTTAACTTTTGTTTCTGATTGGTGCTTATGTTCCTTATGGATGTGGGTTGAGTTATTAGTTTTGAGATCCTTGGTTGGACAAACGTTTTAGAAGCCCTTGAACAACTTGGGTTGAGTTACTAGTCCTCAAAGCCTTGGTTGGAAAAACTCTTTGGAGCCCTTAGTGGGTTGAGTTACTAGTCCTGGATCCTTGGTTGGAAAAACACTCTGTGCTTTAGGTTGAGTTACTAGTCCTGGAGTCGGGTTGGAACAAACTCTCTCGAACCATCGACTGCTTGGGTAGAGACTGATATGATGATGGTTAGTGATGTCTGAACATGAGTTTGAATCAATGGTTGAGGGTTGATGTGGTTTGGCCTCTGGAAGCCCTTTTTTGGTTTTGATTGGTTTGTTCCATGAGATCCCACATTCATGCTTGGAATGTGGTGCAGGGGTGATTGGCTGAAAAAGAGATTTGGTTAAGCACAATCTATGGTCAGGTGGTATGTGGAAGTCCCTAACTTGGCTGGCCTTTGCATATGTTAATAAGAGTTCATTTCCCTTGTATTTCATGAGAAAATGTATTTTTTATCATGTGGCTTTGATGGTTGTTCTATCATTGTTGTGATTTTGGTTATATGTTGGTTATAAGCATGGTTTTATGAAAAACTTGAGTTATGAATCTCATCATGTTTTGGTTAGTAAATAAAATATTAATGAATGTATGAACCAATAAGATGATAATGAAACCATTGTGAGAGGGAATCAAACCTTCTTGATGATTCTCAGATAAGTATGAGACCCCTGTGTTCAGATGAGTAATTATGACCTGTACATTGCTTATTCATGATGTGTTTGATGAAATGTTTGTCATGGTTAGGATGGGTCTGGTTAAGTCCTTAATGGAGTTTTGAGTTAAATGATTTGTATCTATGTTATTTATCATTTCTAAGAGTTTCATCAAGTTTTGGGCAGAGGTCTGGACCCTAGCCCTGAGAAAGTGGCTCAGATATCGGGGTTGTTGGCACAAAACTGAGTGAAAAAGTCCACATTCACTGGGATGCATGCTTATGGGAATGACTGAAGGGTCTAAGCCACTATATTTCCTTGTCAAGGGAGCTAATGAAAGCCTAGGTCATTGAATAGCTAAGTTAACTTAGAGGTTGGGCACCTAGAGTCGTTGGTTAGCTCCCTGGGGTCCTGTAGCGCCCGAGGAAGGTCAATTTGGTTTTAGTTTGCCGATTCCACTTCCTTAACTATACCTAGGAGGTTGAGTCATATAATAGTGACTTTTCATCACACATTTAACCTGATAGAATGGTAAGCTTGGGTCAGTGTGGGATGAGGGTGTTATAGAGTGGTAGCATAACATGGTTCAACCCTTGGACTAGATGGGTGGAATGTGTTTGTAATGCATGCATGAAGGTTGTGCATGTGCTTGTTATGTATGCATGGTGGTAGTCACTGTTATAATTGTGTTGTCATGTAGAATTTGATGAAGTTGTTGGGATGTGTTTGTCATGAATGCATGTCAGATTGTATATGTATTTGTTATGCATGTCAGTGTCTATATGTAGTTATACATGTATTGTATGGGCATGGGTGTCATGCATGAGGTCATGGTATATAGTTGGTGTTGTCATGCATGATGTTGGCATGTTGATATGATTATATATCTATACATGTATCGTGTTAATATGGATTTATCTTGTAGATGAGATATCCTCCCCTAAACTTCACGAAGGTACGTTTGATTATGCTTATGTTTGGTTTATCTGACATTGTATGTTTGCAGGAAGAACGTCAAAGATGACAAGCAAAATGGTGGACTGTTGTTCACATAAATCTCCCTACAAATCATATGGGCAACATGGTGATGAGTACTCCCCTCACATAGCAGACACTTTGAGAATTTTGAAGGCAAATATAAGAAGTTGTAAAGCAAATAATGACAGAATAATTTAGTCACAAGAGAGAGTTGCTAGGGCACAGGAGAAACAAACAGAGATTAATGAAATTATCCTTTAGAGTTTGTCAGAATTGTAGAGGCAAGGACCGCTTAGGATCATTCATGGATAGGAGGACAGGACTGATGGAGCATATGGTAGAAAATCTAATGGTGGCCATAGGTTGGATGCAGATGATACCATTAGATATGGCAGGTTCTTGGATACACTTGATAGACGAGGTAGTGGACATGGGATTTAATATAGTTTTGGTTTAGACAAGAACCATGGTCATCATCACTATCATCCTTACAGGAGGAGTGACAAGGGATATTTACCGGATGAGTTCAAGAAAGAAAAGGCATCTACATTTGATGTAGAAATGAATAAGTCACAAGATGCAGAAGTGTGGTTACTTGGGATGAATAAGTAATTTTGTTTACATGATTACTTTGAGAACATGAAGGCCATAATAACTATGTTCAGTCTTAAATGAAATGCATACATTTGGTGGGAAGATGTAAAGAATGTCAGAGGTATTCAGGAAGAGGAATTCACTTGGAGTTAGTTTGAGAGAATTTTCATGAAGAATTATCTATTTGAGAGATATTGTGATGACAGGGAAAAGGAGTTCTATGAGTTGATGATGGGATCTATAACCGACGAGGAGTATACTAGAAATTTCTTGGAGTTGTTGAGGTATATGCCTTAACTTAAGGAGGAGAAAGCTAATATTCATACATTCATTAGTGGGTTGTCGGTATCATTCAAGGACATAATCGAGTTTAATGAGCCTAGATTGTTGGAGGAAGCCACTAGGAAGTTGAAGCATTGTTATGAACAATTGAAGTGCAAGTCTGAATCTAAATAGGATTGGAGAGGTAATTATAAGAATAAAGGAAAATGGGATAAGAAGCGAACAAGACCTCAGGACACAGGTAATAAAGGGAATGCAATGTCGCACAAGAAGTTCAATGCATCTAATAGAGGACATGGATTTCAATCTGAGGAGAAGAACAAGGGTGATTGTAGGAAACCTTTACAGTGTTGGACTTGTGATGGAGAGTATTGCAGGAGAGGGTTTCCACAAGATCAGGGTGGTAGACTACAAATCTATAGTGATCAGGAGGAACAAACAGTGGGGGGTGTTGGACAGTGTAAGAATTGTAAATTCAGAGTTTAACAAGGTCTAACAAATTCATGTTCAGTAAATTGCGAAGCTTTTCAATTCGATATTTAAACAGAGTTTAACAATAGTCTACTCACAAATATAAAATTTTGATACAAATGATCTATTCTTCTATTGAGTACCAACCTGTCTGCTCTGTCGTAACTCTTGCTCCTGCTCCTGCTGAGTTACCAAAAGACTGAAACCACCCAGCCAAACTGAGCAGAACCTCGCTGCTTAGTCCAATAAGCTTCTCAGTTGAGGCAGACTATTCCCCCGTGCCCAAAACCTCATAACAATCCATGCTCTTCTTTCTTGTCGATAATTTAAGTTTATGATCATTTTCCTCCTTCAGTTCTTCCGTTCGTTTTTTTCTCCCCCATTAAATTCTTCCTTCTGGTTTATAAACTGATTCTTAGCGGTGGCCGTCCTTCCTCCAGTACCCACCGCTTCATTTCCTCACGACACCCTTCCCATGTCGTGTCACGTATATTTCTTTTTAAAAATATATTGATTTTTAATTAACATTCATTTTTCTGATTTTATATAAAGGTTAAACTTACATTAAAATACTTTATCATTAGTTATATTTTTATTAATTTGATTAATATAATTTTTATAAATAGGTCGTTACATACACCCCCCCCTCTTTAGAAAACTTCGTCCTGAAGTTAGAGTTTTATCTTATATGAATATTCATGATAGCGATTAGTACATTTTTTTTTTTTTTTTTTAAGGATTATGTATTGAGGTTAAGTTCTTACTTAATGTAAGAGCACTACAAATTTTGGTATTTTAAATACTTTAGGTTTATGACTTTAATGATCATGTTTTATTTCATTAGGTTCCCCAGCTATTACAAAATCATCCTATCCTTCCTAGTCTCTTCTGCCCCCATCCTATCCGTCCTCTACTGGAGTATGCCATGGCGTCAGTTACACTGACCTAACCATTCATAAACTCTAAGGATAACAATGTCAGCTATACCGACCTGATTCCCAGTAGGGATCTGGCAGTCATCATCACACGTCTAGGGGAGCGTGACTCACATAGTCCTCCCATGACTCCAACGTTCGGAGGATAAACGGTGGGCAACACCTCCACCCCTCCTAGTAGAATTAGGGTTAATACCCTATCATGAAATCTCTTTGAGCCTTAATTGTTATGAGGTTCTGTCATCACGTGGTCATTTTGGTAACAAATATTATCTGCAATCATAAACACTTGTCCATGCATTTATAAAATGTGCATTAACATATTCAAAACAAATAGCTTATGTATAATTCACACATGTCAACTACAATATAACATACTTTGCCATATTCTATTCATGTCATTGACTTTCATATTAAAATGTAATTATTCTTTGATTTCCATCTCAACAATCATATTGATACGCATAAATAAAACATAATTATAATGTCTTAATTCCCATCAGAAGCAAAATCACTTAAATATTTTAAACTTTACTATGACAACTATGATTTAGTAAGATCAATAACATATTCAGTCTTGGTATCCATGTACTAGCGGAATTTAAATAGATATTATGTCATAAAAATTCACGTTTATATATGATCATTCAAAATGGTTCTGAGTCTCTGATTTGCAATAAAGTAAATATATACAAAACATAATTTTAAAGTTCTTCAAAATTGACACAGATTAGGGTATTTTTGACATATGTTCTTTGTATCTTCCCAAGTAGCTGATCCAGGACTATACTTGTCCCACTGGACTTTAACTTGGTCTACCAGATGATTCCTGAGCTGTTGAACCCTACGTTCTAGTATACATAATGGTTCGACAGATATTCTTCCCTCATCCGATACCTGCAGTTCCTTCCATTGAAGGTTATGAGATTGATCAGCTATATAATGTATTAATACAGATACATAAAATACATTATGAATTTTATGCAAGTGAGGTGGCAGTGCCAGACAATAGGCGACAGGTCCAACTCTTTCCATGACTTTAAATGGTCCAATAAATCGGGGTGAAAACTTTGTCCCTTTTCCGAATCGAATAGTACTTTTATTTGGTTTGATGTGGATGAAAACCTGATCCCCTACTTCATACTTCCCATTCATTCTGTGAGCATCAACATAACTCTTTTGTCTATCCTATGCTTTCTTTAACCGCTGTCTAATTTGTCTTACCCGCTCTTCCATTTCTTGGATTAACTCTGGTCCTATTATCACTTGATCTTCTAACCTGTCCCAACTTAACGGTGTTCTGCACGGTCTGTCGTATAACACTTCAAATGGAAGCATTCTAATCGAACTGTGGTAACTGTTATTGTATGAAAATTCGACTAAGGATAAGTACTTTTCCTAGTGTGATTGCTGATCTATAACATACACTCTCAACATATCTTCAAGTACTTGATTTACCCTTTCTGTTTTCCCATCAGTTTCAGGATGATAAGCTGT
Source organism: Pinus taeda (assembly GCA_000404065.3). Lineage (NCBI taxonomy): Eukaryota > Viridiplantae > Streptophyta > Pinopsida > Pinales > Pinaceae > Pinus > Pinus taeda. Next base: position 53,562 of record APFE031686402.1, read on the forward strand.
GCTTCAATTTAGTTGAGTTCCTAAGGCTGACTGCATGCAAGTCCAGAATCTTGAAGTGAATCGAGAATATCTATCTGATATAATTTTCTTAGGTACTCCATGAAATCTGATAATTTCATTTATGAATACTTGAGCTACGTCAGCAACGTCATAAGTATCTCTTACGGGAATGAAATGGGCACTTTTCGTTAATTTATCCATTAATACCAAAATGGCATTGTGTCTTTGAGAAGTAAGAGGTAGCCCAGTGATAAAATCCATAGAAAAAATCTCCCATTTGGTCATAGGAATGTCGTGAGGTTGTACAAGCCCTGCTAGATGACAATGATCTACTTTTACTTGCTGACATTCCAAACATCTTGTAATGAATTGAACGATATCACGTTTCATGCCTGACCAGAAGAAGAGTTTCTTGGTATCCGCATACATTTTCTTTACTCCAGGATGTGCATAATACAATGCTCTATGGGCTTCTTTAAGGATAGTGTCTCGACGATCCCTATTATCAGGAATATACATCCTTCTATGGAATCGTAAAATCCCATCATCTTCTAGTTCATATCCTTCAAATTTAGATTGTTTTGGCTTTTTACTCTCAAGACTAGATCTTACTTTTAAATACCAGCTATCTTTTATGAGATATCCTAGTACTTGTTGCCTTAAGTCTACTTTGATAGGTATGAGAGAGAATATCCGAGGTCTTCTGCTTAAAGCATCTGCTACTACATTTTCTTTTCCCTTAATATATGATATTCCAAAGTCATATTCACTTAGGAATTCACTCCATCATCTTTGTCTAGCATTTAAGTCTCTTTGGGTGAACAAATATTATAGACTTTGATGGTTGCTTTTAAGTGTAAAAATTTGCCCTACTAGATAGAGTCTCCAAATCTTTAAAGCTAGTACTACAACGGCTAACTATAAATCGTGAGTAGCATAGAGTTCTTCATGAGGTTTTAACTTTCTGGAGGCATATGCTATTACTCCTTTATCCTGCATTAATACTGCACCCAGCCCTTGTTTGGATGCATTAGTACATACCGTAAAATCTTTGTCCATATCAGGGACTCTTAAGATTGGTGCACTGGTCAGTAGTCTTTTTAGTTCAGAGAATGCTTTATTACATTCCTTAGTCCATTCATACTTAACCCCTTTACGCTGAAGGGTTGTAATCGGTTTTGAAATTTTGGAGAATCCCTCCACAAATCTTTGGTAGTAACTGGCTAAACCCATAAAGCTTCGTACTTCATGTGCATTTTTCGGTATTGGCCATTCCATGATTGCTTTTACCTTCTCAGGGTCTATTGAAATCCCTTCACCTGATATGATATGACCTAAGTAATGAATCTTTTCCTGAAAGAATGAACACTTGGAATAATTTTCCATACAACTGATGTTTTCTAAGGCAGGATAACACTATTCGTAAATGATCTTCATGCTCTTTCTTATTCTTGGAATAGATCAGAATATCATCTAAAAAGACTTGTACAAATTGATCAAGATATTCGCGGAAAACACTGTTCATAAGATTCATGAATACTGCTGGTGCATTTGTTAATCCAAATGGTACCACGGTAAATTCATAATGTCCAAAACGTGTCCGGAATGCAGTCTTAGAAATATTGCTTTCAGAAATTTTTAACTAATGATAGCCTGAACAAAGATCAATTTTTGAAAAGACAGCAGCTCCTTTCATTTGATCGAAATGATCATTGATTCGAGGCATAGGATATCGATTATTTATCGTAGCTCGATTCAAGTCTCGATAATCTATGCATAATCTTAAGGATCCATCTTTCTTCTTGACAAAAATTACGTGAGCGCCCCAAGGTGATATACTGGGTCGAATATGTCCTATATCCAATAGTTCCTTCAATTGAATTTTAAATTCTTGAAGTTCTGGAGCTGTCATTCTATAAGATGTTTTAGAGATCGGTTGAGTACTAGGTTTCAATTCAATAGTGAGGTCTAGCTCTCTTATAGGCGGTAATCTTGGTAGTTCCGTTGGAAATACATCTGGAAATTCGGCTAACACCGGATATTGTTCTAAGAATGGTCCTTTTTCTTTACTTCTTGAATTACATATGCTTGACAACCTTTTCTTAAGCAACGATCCATTTTCATTGCTGATATGTAGCGTAAAGATACTTTTCTCTTGATTCCTTGAATTTGGTCGCTTCTCCTTCATCATTTATACCTAGAATTCTTTTACCATAACAATCTACCCACGCTTGATGAGCTTCTAGCCAATCCATACCTATGACAAGATCATAAGTTCCTAAGGCTGTGACATAGACTTTCAGTTTAGTCGTACAGACCCCTAGGTCAATTTTGCATTGATCCACACTTAAGTCTACGGATTGGAGTTCTCTTGAGGCCATTTCCACCTGTCTGAAATCATTTTGTCTGCGAGCTGCCAACCCAAATTTGTTTAATGCATATGATGAAATGAAACTATCTGTGGCACCAGTATCAAATAAGATTTTGAGTTTTATACCATTAATAATACCTGAAGATTCCACTACAGTGGATTGATGTGCTGCTTGGTCGTTGTCGACTAACACATGAATTCTATGATTGCCTTGGTTGTTTGATATTGGTTCCTTTCCAGTCCTATGCAACATATTTGATGAAGTTTCAGGGCAATCACATTGAAAATACGGTCCTCCACATCCCCAACAATTAACTTGTGTTGGTCCTCTTGAATTAGGACGTGAATCTCTAGATAAAGAGCTTCGTCCTCTCATGTTGCTTCCTCTCAAATTTCTTCCTCTATTAGCAGTTCCACGAGATTTCCATGGACTGTTGTTTGATGATTCAGCAGCTATAGTATTAACTACCATGGGAGCTCTTGTTCCTACATTTCTTGAGGTAAATCTATTACCATAAGGTGGCCTTGAGTTACCTCCCCTGATGAAACTTCGGGGAGTTTTTCCTCGAAATCCTGATTGTACAGGTTCTGCTAGTCCTACATCCTTTTTGCTTCCTAGATGTTCTTCTGCATAACGGCCACATTCTACCGCCTCAGCTACTGATGAGGGTTTCCACATGCTCACCAAGGCCATGATGCGAGGATTTAACCCAAATATGAAGCGTTCAACCTGATGTTCATCAATATCTAAATAGTGAATGTATTTTACAAGCACCATAAACCTTATCTCGTATTCCTCCACTGTTTGATTTCCTCGAACTAATGTATGAAATGCTGCGGCTTGTTGTTGTTGAAAATATGGAGGTAAATACTTCATGTGGAATCTTTCTTCAAATAATTCCCAAGGGACATTATCCGTTGTGAGGTGTAGTTGTTTTTCCATATTTCCCCACCAAATCAAAGCACTTTCTTTTAACTAAAATACAACAATTTTTGTTTTTGCAGAAGAAGAGTATTCTATTAATTTAAAACATCTGTTCATTTCTTCCAACCATGCCTTAGCACGTTCTTCAGCTCGACCTCTTGAAAATTCTGGGAGTTTGATTTTCTGAAGCTCCCTAGAAATATCATCCTTTGATCTTTTATACTTAAATTTCTTTGGTTTAGTTGAATTGGTTGCTAAGGGTTGAAGTTATTCTTTGGTCTTAGCCATGGTCAACCCTCTTAATGTTTCCAATAAGGCTTCCAATGAGTTCATTATCACGGTCAACTTCGGTGCTGGAGCGATTGGTGTTGATGATGGCATTGATGGAGATGATGATGATGGTGATGACGACGGTGGTGGCATTAATGACGGTGATGCTGCCCGATCACATCGTCGTCGCTCATATGTCCTTACCATTGTAATGTTTCCTGTATACAAAATAAAATTTTATAAAAATTTGAGGTATACATTCGGATTTAACATATATTTTTTTGCAATTTCACATTTATAAATGGGTATAGTTTTTGCTATTTTTATCTACTAGGTAGATCTTACTGGTACCGAGGTCAAGGAGGGTGGTCTCGTGACCTCCTTGTCCTAATGCAAGGTATTCAATCCTAATGCGTAACAATACTTATTTTAATGCACGGGTCTTGAATTTTTTTTTTAATTAATTTTATTTAATTTCATAAATATTAATTTATTTATTTAATTATATTATATATCTCATTTTCAATTCTCGTTTTTGAAAAGTGGCGAAACTAAAGGCGTGCTGGTAGTGGGAACTTCGTAGGCAATTTTATCTTTAGGGTCAATCAATTATTAATGGTTTCATTTAATATTCAAATGGGCCATAATCGTAACAAATGGTTCAATGCTTCAATGAGGATAAGCCATCATAAGGATAAGAATCCATATTTTAATTATGATTTACATCAATATCAACCATCGAGACTACCATTATATTTCGCAACACATTTTGATATATTTGTATCGTTACCATATAACATAATACATGAACCACTCTTTTGTCACATATTTATAATCTATGCCATATGTGCGTAACTTCTATTGCATATAGAGTTCGGGCATTGGATTGCTAACCCTTCATATATCATGATGGTTTATCCTTATGATACTTGCCCACAGAGTATGCATGACGCGTGGATAAACTACAAAACTCACACCATATCCTAACACGCAGCTGATTAACTGAGTAGGTGTCGAGTATAGACCTAGCCTGGTGTTTACCTTCAAGCTTTAAAATCCATCAATTTCTGATTTTAGCGCGTTTTAGTTGTATCACGAATGTCCCAAGGAATGGAAAATGGCAATTCCTTGGTCGTAAGTGTGAGCTCTTTTTTATTTTTATTTTTTTTTTATCGATTTCTCTCTAAGTCGAGAGCTAAGGAGCCACAGGCACAGTAGAAATTCTTTTCCTTTGAACTTATGCGCAATGATGAGAGGTTGCACGAAATGGAGGTTTCAAGTTCACTCCACATCACCGCCTGATCTCGCAGTTCTCTGTCACTTATCATCTTTCAGGTTGGAAACATTGCCAAAACTGAGCCACATTCCTCCAAGCTTCATCTTGGGTCAAGAATTAGAGGTAGAAGTCGATTTTCTACTGCCAAGAGGGCGGTATATCTGGCTGTGTCCGAGGATCGAAGTTCTTTCGAAATAGGGACGAGTTTGCTACATAAATTAAGGGAATCGAGCTGCCCCCTTTCTCTGGTTGTCACCATTCCAAAGAAGAAGGTGACAGTAGCTGTAAAGAGCCATAATCTCCCTATAGAGGCCATAATAAATACACAACTAGAAAGAGACTTGGAGTTGTGTGGTTTTCTAGATGATTCGAGCTAGGGGTTTAATTTCCTATTGTTGGACGTGCTGACAGTCCCTTAAACAAATTTTCTGAGCTGCGTTGGGGTGAAAGGAAGCTGGTATGGCTACTGATAATGGAAGGTAGACACAGGGGTTTACAAAGGAGGTACCTGTAGCTTTTTCTGACCACATAAAATTTCAAATAACGAATTTCTGGGTTGGTTCTTGACTGATATCTTGTATCAAATAGATTCAAGTGCCCAGATTTATTGGCTGAGGCATTTACCAGTTCTATTGTTTATCTGCTTATTGTACCTTCATATTTCAAGTGAAGAAAAAGACTATTTACATTGATGCTCTTTTCAGATTACCATATATCAGCTGTATAATAATGTCTGAGTCTGATATAAAAATTGAATAAGATTATTTTTTGAACTTTGTTTGGTGTTCTCAATTTTTTTTTTTTTTTTTTGTTGAAAGAGAATTGATTAAGTTTGGAGTCTAACATTTTTTTTAATTTTTTTTTTTTTTTAAAGCTTGTAGATGCTAGCTTTCTCAGAGGAAAGGAAATGAGAGCCAAGAAGTATTTATTACAGAAGTCCTAAAGAAATAATGAGTTCTGTAAGATTTATTACTGGCTTATTTCAATAAATTTAAATCCTTAACAACTTAACAGGTTCGAAAGTTTGAACCTCCTCTGATACCAGATGTAGTAAATTCAGAGTTTAACAAGGTCTAACAAATTCATGTTTAGTAAACTGTGACGCTTTTCAATTCGATATTTAAACAGAGTTTAACAATAGTCTACTCACAAATAAATTTTTTTAATACAAATTATCTATTCTTCTATTGAGTACCAACCTGTCTGCTCTGTCGTGACTCTTGCTCCTGCTCCTACTGCGTTACCAAAAGACCGAAACCACCCAGCCAAACTGAGCAAAACCTCGCTGCTTAGTCCAATAAGCTTCTCAGTTGAGGTAGACTGTTCCCCCGTGCACAGAACCTCAGAACAATCCATGCTCTTCCTTCCTGTTGATAATTTCAGTTTATGATCCTTTTCCTCCTTTAGTTCTTCCATTCGTTTTTTCTCCCCCGTTAAATTCTTCCTTCTGGTTTATAAATTGATTCTTGGCGATGGTCTTCCTTCTTCCAACACCCACCGCTTCATTTCCTCACGACACCCTTCCCATGTCGTGTCATGTATATTTCTTTTTAAAAATATATTGATTTTTAGTTAACATTCATTTTTCTGATTTTATATAAAGATTAAACTTACATTAAAATACTTTATCATTAGTTATATTTTTATTATTTT
>APFE031686402.1:67973-88507 GCA_000404065.3 Pinus taeda
TGACCCAACAGCTTACGCATCACCGTTAAGCTGCCTTCGTTGACCGGATCTTGCCCCTGTTTGACCGGAGGTACAGATGACATGGATGGTTAAACAAATGGCACAGGAACCTCAAGCACCTTGATACCTAAGTACCCATGTGGCTCATTTAGCAAAATGGCACGTGGAACCTTGAGAACAACAAAAAGGCTACGAAATCTCCAGATGGCTGCGGAATCATCAGATGGCTGCGGAATCGGCAGAGAGCTGTGGAATGCCTGTAAATATGTCGAAATCTAAACAAAATAGTCACACATTAGCAAAGCTCACTTGATCATGCTTAATTACATCTAATGTAATGATCTGGGTGGTTTTACATGGAAAATGAGGCGAAAGAGAGAGATAAGTGATGAAAAACAGTAGGTAATAGTGGATGATAAGGTGTAAGTTAGAGGCTCTACAGGTGGATTGTTATGAAAAGTATTGTTAGAGGCCATTTTGTCACATCTGGTTAATAGGCCTACAAACTCGATTAATTAACATCCTTTTACCCCTTGTCATAATCCTTACACAAAGCCCTAAGCATGACTCTTTCTAATCCCTAAGTTTCTCCCTGAAACTGCTTGATTTCAATCATTTTAAGGACCAACGTACTCTTCTTCCTTGGAGACCTACGTTCACCTACAAGTTGTCCTTACCGGGGTGGGATGATCACCTACAGGTTTCCCCTTGTTGGGGGTGTGTTGATTCTAGAAATTTGGGAAAAATAAAAAGAATATTGAAGCTTCCTCTTGTAAAATCTTCCAGGAGTTGTTATTACTATTTACCTTGGATGAAAGTCTTGAATCCTATCCTATCCTACCTTGGAGTTTTCGTCCCTTATCCCTTAAGCTCATCCTCCCACCAAGAGTGGATCTCAAGCCTAGATTGGTAAATGGATAAGAAATCTCAACATACCATCTTCTTCTATATATTTTTGGCCATCCACAAACTAGGGGTTGGAGATAGATTCTACCCTTGTGTTGTTTTTGTGAGAGTTATTATTCCATGCATTAGGGTGACATAGAGGTGCACTTTGTGGAAACGAAGGACACGTCAACTCGAAGGAGCTCTTATACAAAGAGCTATTTGTTTTCCTATATGTGATGTTATGATTTCATGTAATTTGATGCCATGTTGATCCATTGAATGAAGTGATTAGATGACGCTACATAGATGTCGTAGATCATTGGCTTGTGTTGTTTGATTGTGCAGGTTCCAAGTATAGCAATCAGAGCTAGGATTTTGTGTGTTCCAATCAACAGTAGGAACAATTGCATTAAAATGGAATTGTACTTTGCATATTGTTTGTTGCGTACTCTTTGTCTCTTCCCTCCCTTAAGATAAAGAGAAATATTTCATTTCTTCATGCCAGTTTTCATTTCAGGGAATTCAGGTGAAATTCATGGTGAACCATAAAAATGAAACTTAATTGAAGATAAACATTAAAATTTATTGAATCAACCTAAGGAGAATTTGTAACATTAACACAAACATTAGAGGTCTAGGCTAGAGATGTGTTCCAGTGTCGTTAAACACAGTAGTTGTCATTGTTTGCCAGCATTGTATCCTAGGGGTGATATTTCATTCCACGTATATAAGTGTATTGGATTGTACTTTGTGTACCTTCTGATATATTGGATGGCACTCAATGCATGAAAACTATATCAGAATACTCTCATCAAATAGTTATGCGTTATACACCACTACTACGGACTACATCGTCGAGTATATTTTGGAAGTCCCCTATAGGTTTTTATCCATGCCATAGGTAACTAAGTCACCCCCCTTGTATATCGTGATACACCGAACACAACATTCAGGGATATTTCCTGCATGTACGTTAGGTCCTTGGTTCACCAAGGTGTATACTGTAATTCATGATTGCTTGGTAAACCTTTATGCCTATATTTACCCCTTATTTATTTATTTTTTTGTGTTAATTGTTAAAATTTATTAATCCAACATAGAAGAATAAACACCCACTCTCTGTCATTCACGTAGAATGAAAAATAAGGATCCTCTTCCACTAGAGGAAACTCATGGCCATCGTTAGAAGACACAAACTACTAGATCAAGAACTTTGAGAACTACTTCTGGTCATCCTCTTGAAATTGATCCACAAGAATCATTCTTCTCTTTGAGTTATGAGACCAATATTACATCTACTCTTGTCGGTGAATATGACACAATTGAAACAAAAGTACATGAACCTTCATTGCCTGAGGTCATTGAACTTGAATTCATTGAAGATGATACATTATTGCCTGAGGTTATTCAACCTGGGGTACCTTAGTCATCTTCACTTGTTACTTCGGGACCTTCCTCTTCTCTTCCTTTGTCTTAAACACAATCACAAACTATATATCTTGGGAACTGACAGTGAAACTATTCCATACAGTCTCGTGAGTATTGAAGAGATCCCACAAGAAGAACCTCATCTATCCTCTCCCGTTCATCTGAGAGGGTTACATATGTATCAGGATAACCCTTTTCCTCCTCTTCAAACTCTATCTGAAGCTCCTTTATCTGGTTCTCTTCCTTTCACTTCACCTATGAGTTTTTCACGATAATCATATTTGGGATCATTAGCCATAACTGAATCTGCTATGGTTTCCTAGTCTGTCTCCAATGTGACTGAGACATCAAATGTTTCTTCCTCATCCATGTTTGTGAAATAACCAAAGGCACATCTCTATGGTGGCTTGTTTGTCCCACCTGGTTATCAGTGGTTGTTCGGTACGTTCTCTGGTGCAACATCCAATCCTTGGACTTCTCCCATGACGTTTGTTTCTAGAATTCCATCTGGAAATGATCTAATAAGCGCTATACAATCTGCTCCTTCTCCTCCACCTACATCTATAGTTGAACAACATGCTAGTCCTTATATTAGTGGAAACCTTCAACAACCCAATTCTCCTTATGTTGGGTACTCTCCATCTGGTGGGAAGTTTCCTCCATCATCCCCTCCTCCTTTGGCAAGGGAGAAACCTGTCATCAGTATACCACAAGTTAGTGCTCAACCTTCATTAAATCCGCCTTATCCTGGTTTGACTGCTAATTTTGGAAATCTACCTCCCCCATCCAACCTAGTTCAGTTGTGGCTACATCTATACATTCTCAACCTATACCATTTGCATCCCAAATACCTACTCATCAATCTATACCTTTACAAGCTCAAACCAATATAAGCCAACCTTTATCGGTTGCTATGATGGCTCAATCTATTCCAATGGTATCTGGTACCTCCCTACTGTGGCCACGACGTCCCCCTTAAATTTTATAAATTTAAAGATTCCTTCTTATGAATTTTTGTCCCCTTAACATCTGTTGTTTTGTTTTGATGTATTGTTTTATTTTGGTATGGTTATAGTTCCATTTATCTTATTGCCTTGAGGAAGTATCCTTAGTCAGAATTTTAGTCTATTTTGAAAATCTATGCTTAGACTTCTTAATGTTAACCCTTTAAGCCATGCCTCATTTTGTCTAGGGATAATGTCGATGATAACCACACACAAAATGTTTCATCGCAAACATACTTGGATTGCATGCGATAGTGTACAAATAAGCGTTGTCACTCTTTGTCACATGATTTCAAAGTTACTGCCTCTCATGCATTGGAATTTCCTTCACTACTTTTAACGTGACTTAACAACTTGCCATCACGATAATCTTATCTCCATGAAACTCCATTTAAAAGCCTTCCTCTCAACCTAGAAATACGTACATTAATTCTATATCAATAACAAAGTACATAAATAAATTGTAATTAACATTATATATGATGATGATGATGGTGGTGGTGGTTAATTTCCATTGAGACCAAATTGGTCTATTGGACCTATAATTTTCTTAGTTTTTAATTATCTGGCTCCTCGTCTTTCTTGGCAAGATTGGTACTGTAGTTTTCTTTTTTTTCTCTACGGTCTTCCAACTTCCTTTATCTTGCATCTCCTTCATCTCTTATGGTTCTTGGGACATTGGTGTCTTAGCTTCACGATCTATTGTGTTCGTCCTTTTGAAGATAGTCAGAGAAGAAGGTTGATCTAGGAGATCTGCTTTGCTGTTAAATGAAGATTTATTTTGTGTGGTATTCGAATCCTAATAACGGTTGATTTGTTGGGTGGGGCTTTCTCCCTGCTTTTCTTGAGAGTTGTTTCTTGCTTGCCTGATTTCTTGTGATTCAGAGTTTTCTCTAGAGTATTCTTCTTTGATGACAATGTAGTGTTCTTTTTGTGCTCCTTCCCACCATGTAGATCTGTGGGGGTTTTTTCTAGCAGAATTTTTTTGGGAGGCTTTTGGGCAATTTTTGGCTAAATGGCCTGTCTTAAAGCATGATCGACATCTGAAGAGGACACTTTCATAATCGAGTTTCTGGTTCCACACATAGTCTTTACTTGTTAGGTTTATTTCAGCGGGGAATCCGGCGCTGAAATCCATTTCCACACAGATGCGTGCATAAGTGGTTATGGCATATTCCTCTGTTTCTGGGCACCTGCAGTAAAATTTCCCAATTGCATTTCCAATGGCTTTTAGTGAGGAGAGATTCCAGAGATGCAAGGGTGGGCTTGGAAATCTCACCCAAACTGGTGCTGAGGTTATGACTGCTGTAGAGGGGTCGAATGATGGGTTCCATGGCTTCATGAATAGGCCTGATTTTTCTCAAAAACAAGGGCCAGAATCCAGAATACATTGTCTGCTTTCAAGATTTTCAAAATCTACTATAAAGAAACCCCTAGCACCGGGGTAGATATTAATTTCATCAGAAATGACAGGCTTCCATACCTTCGAGATCTTATTGTGGAGAGCTGTCAGCCGCGGCCAAAAACCATTGAACTGGTAGATTAGGGCACTTTCGGAAAACTTCAAAGCCTCATCGAGTGAGGCTTGGACCACCTGGATAGTGGGAGCTGAGGCTTCACTGACGATATGGGCAGGAGCTTGCCCTCCAGAAGTGGATGAACCAACATCTATTTTCGCGAAGCTGGGAGCCATATTTTACTTGTAGAACCCAGCTGCAGAGAAATAACGCAGAAGTTTAGATCTAGATCTAGACTTAGCCGCAGAAGATTAGATCTGCACCGAGCCAAATAAATCCACCAATCCACCGATCTTGAAAGAAAAAAACACGCAGGAATCACATCTACACCCACGAAGAAAAATAATACAGCACCATGTATTTGAACAGGGTTTTACCGCTAATCTAAAAGGTAAATAGTAGTGGTGATCTGCTCGGCCACATTATAGTTCTCAAACAAATCCACCAAACTTTGGCGATCTATGGATATATATATAATTAATATTTTAAATGCATAAAAAAATATATTTTTTTAAATAAATAATAAAAAGATAACAATATTTAACCTCTTTTATTGTCGAATCAAAACTTTTTTTATATATACAGATATAATGTTTTATGCATTACATTATTAGTTCTTTTGTATATATTATTATTTATTGATCCATATATAATACATATTTTATCCATCCATGTTATATTCATAAACGACATAAACAAAATAATACAAACTTTAGTACCCTATCAAAAAAGAAAAAGAGTAAGGGTTAAGTTAAAAAAAACATAACGACATCACATGGAGGTAATAAATAGCAGTGTCTATATGAGATTTTTTTGAAGTTTTTTTTGGTTTCTTGTTCAAAATCAGGTAGCAATTTATTGGAATCGCAAGTTTGATAGCTAGTTTCTGCATAATCACAGCGTTTCAGGTTTTCAGGGTGCTGAATCCAAATATGCAGTGAAAAAACCATTTTAACTGCAACAAATCAAAATTTAACCTCAATTTCTTCGCCACCAGAATCTCCAAAATCACATTATAGACAACTCCTCGTATAAAATATGTATTGTCATCATAAATCATGAATGCTATAAACGTTGCTTCACCTAAAATTTATCACATTTATGGTCAAGGATCATCGTTTTTTATGTTTTGCACCATAGCATTCAAACTTGTCGCACGATTTTGATGTGAAACTTCATTTGTATTATTACATTGCCAATGTTGTTAACGTACATAGGTTATCCTTTCACCGCAGTGTCAATACAATTATCATAACCTTTACATGCACGTGGTTCCAGTATCTGTTATGACACAGAGTCAACTAATCCACTTTTTTTCTTTTTTTTCATATGATCTGCAGGATAAATTAATTGATGGCATTAATTCAATTTCTGGCATCTCGCTAAGCTATATTCCAAACAGGGGAGAATCGCATAATTTCGGGGGAAAACTGTTATTTTTCTGCTACAAATTGAAAAGCATCTCCAACAAGACCCAGCCTAGCTTCCTACTTAAAAGAGGATCTTGAAACCCTAGGCAATTGCGATCAAGAACAATCATTATCATTGGACACACAGTTCCAGATTGAAGAAACTCGCATGAAATATATTTATGAAGAATTTAAATACTCTAGGCAAGTGGAAGGGAATTTTTTAAAATTGGGTTTATTATTAATTATTATTTTTTTGCGATGGCATGGGATTATAGTAATTAGAATTACGAAAGTAATATTTATATTTATATAAAAAATAAAAAATATACTTAAAACAAATGATAAAATAAAATACTCTACGAATCACTGAATTTGAAAAAATTTAAATAGAGAGATGAAAGTAGAAATATATAAGATAACAGACCATATCCATCCATATCCGTCCCTTGACACAGATGACCAACCCGGTCAATCGGAATCACGATTTTAGCTTTAATTCATTTATTAGTATACAATTTATACACAGAATTTGCGGCATATACAACCAGTGCCGTTCGTTAACTATATGGCAATTTATTTCATTATCTTATTTGACAAAATCATATGTTATTTGAGACCACTGTTTTATTATTTGAGAAGCTGTTTAATCATATGTTATTTGAGAACATTGTTTTTATTATTTGAGAAGTGGAGAGTAATGCTAACATTAATTTTACCATTATTAAATGCTATGAAATTTTATCGTTATTAAATACTATGAAATGTTTTACTATCGTATTATAATTATAAGCTAAAGTTTTTGGTAAAGTCTAACCAACTTGCCATAGGGCATTAAATACATGCATGCCCTATAACAATATAACATAGTCTTTATTTTTTATTTATGTAGCCACCAAAGCTGTGTGTTATATTGTTATAGGGCATGCATGTACCAGGGCATTTAATGCCCTATGGCAGGCTGGTTAGCCCTTGCCAACAGGAACCACGAATGAATCTTCAACAATATAACTTTCATATATAATCATATCAGTATAGATCCATCTTCATCACCTATTTAGCATGCTGATTAAATCTCTTATATATAATATATATATATATATATATATATATTATATATATAATATATATATATTTTATATATGTTGAATTTTTGAATACTACTTAGAGTATGCTTTAAATTTTTTAATTCCAAAAAATATTTGTTGCATTTTGAATAACATTAAGAAAAAAAATAAAAATAAAAATAAAAGAATGCATTTAAAAAAAACTAAAATATAAAATTTCCATTAAAATATTTTACATAACATATGTGTTGTGAAATTTTGAGTGTACTACATTGGATTAAGACATAATTTTTTTTGTTATTAATATATTTTTACAGTAAACTTCAATGTTATTTAATTGTGCATATTAAAATGATCTATTGATTATCTACCTTATGAATATTTGTAAATCTCACATACTAATTTTATATCAAGAATTGAATAAATTACACATCTCTTTTTATTATTCTTATTAGGAAATACTAGATATTTTTATTTCATTTTATTTGTCAATTTGTCAATTACCTTTTTTTCTTTGGACGTTGAATATTTTCTTGTATACAATATTAAAATATTTTCTCTTAACATTTTTTTCTATATGTAGGTAAATATGAAATTAATATCTAGTTAACATAGATATTCAAAGCCTGTGATCGGGGTGTCAGATAGTTGGATATCCATCTAGGGATCATCGACATGATTGATGTCATAAATGCTCGGGATAGTCGGTGATCTATACTACACCCTCACATGCTTTCCAGTCTTAATGATATGAAGGGTTGTAGACCACAGTGCATCCATGACGTGAAGTTTGGCAGACCACTACGATTACAAGTGGTGGGAGTAGAGGTTTATTTGAGAACATTTGCTCATCCATCGAATTGGTGTCACTGGTATCTCAGGGAGCCTAAGGCAACTGTTTGCTGGTTCGTGGCACTTGGAATGTAGGGAGAACACTTAGTAGCAGTCTGTTCCTACTCACCATTGGCGCACATACTCTGGTATGTTTCCATACTTATTGTATACCTTGGGTTGGGGGCTGCAATTCATGATTCAACTCATGTTTGGTAGGGAGAAGGAACAATGGTTAATTTGGAAGTTTCTATGACCAAAAGCTCTAGCTTTCTTGATCATGTTATGTCGATATCCATCTTTTTTGGCAATTTACTATCCCGTATAGACATGATTGCTGGTTTTCGAGACTTTTTATAATGTTGCCTCTGCATGCTCAATATGGGCCTTAACATTTCAAGCCAAAACTACACTAAAAAACCCTATGGAGAGTAAGGGTTCCAATTTCTGGTTAGGGTCAACTTTACGGACTTAGGTCTCACAGGTGCACGGGGGTCGTTGTTCTCAATCATAAGGTGTCTCACACTCCAAGAGGGTTCTTTTTTTGCTCTGTGTATTGGTTAGGGTGGTGGATTTATGGTGTCATGCATTGCCATCCGACGCTACCTTTGTTCTTCTACCCTCCCATTAGGGTTATGTTTAAATTTCGGGTGGCCTTTTGTATTGGTGTTGCTCCAAGTTCGTCTAAGTCGCTTCTCCCTCAGACCTCTACACAATGGGCTAGGTCTTGGGTGTGGGAAGGTGAGAGAAGGTTGATGAAAGGTGGTATGGTTCTTCTCGTAATGGTGAAGACTCCTCCTCGTGGTGGTGCCTCTGGTCGTGGAGGTGGTGGCCACAAGAATGAGGGTGGCAAGGGAAAGGAAACAACCTCAGTGTCTGGAAGGACTTCACTCCAACGTGACAGGAAATGGATGCTGAGATCTTACAAAATATGGTCCAGGCCTATTGTGTAGGGACTCTCGCCCAAGTGATGCATCTGATTTTGACGTGCAAGGCAGAATTAAACTTAAAAGTTGAAATTGAGCTGTCGCCAGAGGATTGGAGTGATATGATCCCTGACCATGGTTATACTCGTCATCGCCTCACTTTGTATAAACAATATATTCATCTTTTTTAGCTTATCGAATGTATTTTGGCTAAAGCAATGGCTTCCTCCCTCAACATAGCTGCAAATGTGGATTCTTATTTGGGTTTGAGAGACATTCAAAAAGAACTCCAACTAATTCAACTCCAGCTGCAACAATAGAATTCCTACCTTGGCCTCATAGAATGCCATATTCCATGTCTGCCGCAATCTGAATTTCCAGGTTTAAGTGCAAAAGATCCAATGTTGTTGGAATCGTCAGATAATTAATTGTTGGAAGTCATGTTCGATAATTTTTGGCTTATATTTTAATATATATGATGAGTAGCATTTATGTTTACATTTTTATGCTTACTAGATAGTTTACACACTATAAGTTCTATAAGGCTTGGATAAACAGACTCAAACTATTTATGTTTTGGATGACTTATTATGCTCTTCGGTGTCCAACAGACTTGGTTTCCCACTCAACATGTTGAAGCCAATTTATATGATTGCAACATGCCTAACTATTGAAATGAATAAATAGAACGGTACTGTTAAGATTACAAGAAAAACATAAAGATTCAAATAATTTTTTTTTGAAATTATATATATATATATATATATATATATATAATATATATAGATACTTTATCTTTCTAATTTCATATGAAATTATATTACATCAGGTTAACATCTAATTATATTTATTCATTAAGACGAGTAAAATATTTTATATCACATTAAATTGTATTGTAAACAATCCTAAAAGATTAAACTTATTAATATTATTAATGTTTTTAATTAAAATTACTATCTATATATTATTGTTTTCTAATATATCTAACCTTATTAACCTTTCTTTCTTATTTAAGAAATAATTTACTTTTATTTTAAAATAGGCAAATATCAATATGGACAAAAACACACCCAAAAAAAAAATGGAACATATCAACGCAATAAAAGTTAAAGATTCTTGGTGTAGCAAATGATAATTTATGGGGAAAGTTTCAAGCAAAATTTTACGATGGTGTAGGAGTCTAATATCGCCGAAAACAGCCTTCCGTACAATTGCTTCAATTATGGCAGTTTCAGGGAAGAAATTTAGATGTAACTTAAATATATGGAAACTACCGTTCCCTGATATCGATAAATTTTATATTGGAACTTGTGTATCATTTGGACCCAACCAATTCATAGGTCATGAAGCTTGTATTCAAACCCCAAAAATTCTTAAAAATACCCAATGAATAAAAAGAGTTAAATATCTAATGGCCCTGCTGAGAAAAATCATAATCTTTTAATCTTATGCCTGTGGATTATTATCTTCAAGCTCCTCAAAGATTCTTAAAAGCAGAAGCCAGAAATAAAAAGAGATAAATATCTTATGGCATTATTGAGAAAGAGCATAATATTTTAATCTTATGCCTGTTGATTATTGTTGAATATTGAATAGCAATATGTATGGAAATTGAACGCTTAGATGAATTATTCCATTACCCTCTTACCATGACACGATCAGCAGCTTCATTTCTTCTAGTTAAGCCACTAAAAAGGAATTGAAAATGTCAAAACAACGAGTGCAGCTAATAAATCTAGATAATCCACACATATGTTACTCAGTTTATTAACATAAATCTATATAACATAGATGTATATTAACTTGAAATTAAACACTTAGCTGCTATGTCATTGTAATAAAAATCATGACATTGTAATATTTTTTTATGAGCAACAGCTAATAAATCTAGATTATCCATACATATGGTTACTCAGTTTCTTAACATAAATCTATATAATATACATCTATATTAGCTTGAAATTAAACACTAAGCTGCTATGTCATTGTAATAAAAATCATCACATTGTAATAGTTTTTAATGAGCAATCGGATTGTAATAGTACTTTTGACAATCACTTGAAAATAAATGAATATTTATATAATGAATTCTATAGAATTATGAATATTTTTTTTAGAAAAACATAATTGATATTGGTTAAGTTGACATTTTATAATTAGTTATTGCTTATCAAGCAAGAAGATATATTAAAATCCATAAACTCTATAAAAATATTCTCATACTATATATTTTAATTTATTTTCCTTACAACATCAGATGCAACTACTAATTTATTAACCAGTCCGTTCACCAAAGACCAGAGATGTGGTGCCGTATTTCTTCATGTCAATCAGTCAGTGAATTAAACACTCACTAGGTCGACAATGTTCATTGAACCCATCTGATGGAATGACTATGCATGTTAAATTTAACATTCTATGCTCCGATGGGCTTGAGTATCCACAACCGACAGCCGATATAAAAAACAGGCCACATGCCATCCATGAAGACAAGTAAAGTTCAACGTCACATATATTTGTATCGTTTTTCTGCAATCTTTATTGACCATAAGATCTCTGAAGACTGAGTTTATCAAGTGAACCTACGGCGTCGAAGCGGAAAACGAACTATCAAACCTGCACAACAACGTTTGTAGCGTACCGATTTTAAGTTGATGCTTCTAACAGGTAGACGTCTTGCTGCCCATCCATAAAGTTGATGAATGGCCGTACGCAATTATTATTTTAACGTACTTTTGCACATTTCTCGATTTTGAAGTGTGAACATAGGCACTGTTGTTCCTCTATTAAAGTACCATCAAACGTCTATTAATGACGATTCATGAAAGTTAGCAGACTTTATAGGTTGTGCTTCTGCAAGAACCTCACCGACAAGAACCAGAAATGAATCTTCAACAATATAACTTTCATATATATTCATATCAGTATAGATCCATCTTCATCACAACTTTCATATATAATCATATCGGTATAGATCCGTCTTCATCACCTATTTAGCATGCTGATTAAATCTCTTTATATATATATAAATTGAATTTTTGAATACTACCTAGACTATGCTTTAAATTTTTTAACTCCAAAAAATATTGATTGGATTTTGAAATAAAATTAAGAAAAAAAATAAAAATAAAAAGAATGCATTTAAAAAAAACTAAAATGTAAAATTTCCATTAAAATATTTTACATAACATATGTGTTGTGAAATTTTTGAGTGTACTACATTGGATTAAGACATAATTTTTTTTGTTATTAATATATTTTTAAAGTAAATTTCAATGTTATTTAATTGTGCATATTAAAAAGATCTATTGATTATCCACCTCATGAATATTTGTAAATCTCATATACTAATTTTATATCAAGAATTGAATAAATTGCACATCTCCTTTTATTATTCTTATTAAGAAATACTAGATATTTTTATTTTATTTTATTTGTCAATTTGTCAATTACCTTTTTTTTTGGACGTTGAATATTTTCTTGTATACAATATTAAAATATTTTCTTTTAACATTTTTTTCTATATGTAGGTAAATATGAAGTTAATATCTAGTTAACATAGATATTCAAAGCCGGTGATCGGGGTGTGAGATAGTTGGATATCCATGTGGGGATCATCGACATGATTGATGTCATAAATGCTCGGGATAGTCGGTGATCTATACTACACCCTCACATGCTTTCTAGTCTTAATGATATGAAGGGTTGTAGACCACAGTGCATCCATGACATGAAGTTTGCCAGAGCACTACGATTACCAGTGGTGGGAGTAGAGGTTTATTTGAGAACATTTGCTCATCCATCGAATTGGTGTCACCGGTATCTCAGGAAGCATAAGGCAACTGTTTGCTAGTTCGTGGCACTTGGAATGCACGGAGAACATTCAGTAGCAGTCTGTTCCTACTCACCAATTGCGCACATACTCTGGTATGTTTCCATACTTATCGTATACCCTAGGTTGGGGGCTGCAATTCATGATTCAACTCATGTTTGGTAGGGAAAAGGAACAATGGTTAATTTGGAAGTTTGTATGACCAAAAGCTCTAGCTTTCTCGATCATGTTATGTCGATATCCATCTTTTTTGGCAATTTACTATCCCGTATAGACATTATTGCTGGTTTTCGAGACTTTTTTATAATGTTGCCTCTGCATGCTCAATATGGGCCTTTACATTTGAAGCCAAAACTACACTAAAAAACCCTATGGAGAGTAAGGGTTCAAATTTCTGGTTAGGGTCAAGTTTACGGACTTAGGTCTCACAGGTGCACGGGGGTCATTGTTCTCAATCACAAGGTGTCTCACACTCCAAGAAGGTTCTTTTTTTGCTCTGTGTATTGGTTAGGGTGGTGGATTTATGGTGTCATACATTGTCGTCCGGCGCTACTTTTGTTCTTCTACCCTCCCATTAGGGTTATGTTTAAATTTCGGGTGGCTTTTTGTATTGGTGTTGCTCCAAGCTCGCCTAAGTCGCTTCTCCCTCAGCCCTCTGCACAATGGGCTAGGTCTTGGGTGTGGGATGGTGAGAGAAGGTTGATGAAGGGTGGTATGGTTCTACTCGTAATGGTGAAGACTCCTCCTTGTGGTGATGCCTATGGTCGTGGAGGTGGTGGCCACAAGAATGAGGGTGGCAAGGGAATGGAAATAACCTCGGCGTCTGGAAGGATTTCACTCCAACGTGACAGGAAATGGATGCCGAGATCTTACAAAATATGGTCCAAGCCTATTGTGTAGGGACTCTGGCCCAAATGATGCATCTGATTTTGACGTGCAAGGCAGAATTAAACTTAAAAGTTGAAATTGAGCCGTCACCAGAGGATTGGAGTGATATGATCCCTGACCATGGTTATACTCGTCGTCGCCTCACTTTGTATATACAATATATTCATCTTTTTTAGCTTATAGAATGTATTTTGGCTAAAGCAATGGCTTCCTCCCTCAACATAGCTGCAAATGTGGATTCTTATTTGGGTTTGAGAGACATTCAAAAAGAACTCCAACTAATTCAACTCCAGCTGCAGCACCAGAATTCCTACCTTGGCCTCATAGAACGACATATTCCATGTTTGGCGCAATCTAAATTTCCAGGTTTAAGTGCAAAAGATCCAATGCTGGTGGAATCGTCAGATAATTAATTGTTGGAAGTCATGTTCGATAATTTTTGGCTTATATTTTGATATATATGATGAGTAACATTTATGTTTACAATTTTATGCTTACTAGATAGTTTACACACTATAAGTTCTTTAAGGCTTGGATAAACAGACTCAAACTATTTATGTTTTGGATGACTTATAACGTTGTTCGGTGTCCAATAGACTTGGTTTTCCACTGAACATGTTGAGGCCAATTTATATGATTCCAACATGCCTAACTATTGAAATGAATAAATAGAACGGTACTGTTAAGATTACAAGAAAAACATAAAGATTCAAATAATATATATTAATATATATATATATATATATATATAGATTACTTTATCTTTTCTTAAATTTCATATGAAATTAATTACATCATGTCAACATCTAAATATTTTATTTCGTTTAAGACTGAGTAAAATATTTATCACATTTAAATTGTATTGTAAACAATCATAAAGAGATTAAACTTATTAATATTTTATAATGTTTTTAATTAAATTACTATCTAAATATTTTTATTTTCTAATATATCTAACCTTTCTTTCTTATTTAAGAAATAATTTACTTTTATTTTAAAATAGGCAAATGTCAATATGGACAAAATCACACCCAAAGAAAAATGGAACATATCAACGCAATTAAAGTTGAAAGATTCTTGGTGTAGCAAATGATAAGTTATGGGGAAAGTTTCAAGCAAAATTTTACGATGGTGTAGGAGTCTAATATCGCCGAAAACAGCCTTCCGTACAATTGCTTCAATTATGGCAGTTTCAGGGAAGAAATTTAGATGTAACTTAAATATATGGAAACTACAATTCCCTCATATCGATAAATTTTATATTGGAACTTGTGTATCATTTGGACCCAACCAATTCATAGGTCATGAAGCTTGTATTCAAACCCCAAAGATTCTTAAAAATACCCAAGGAATAAAAAGAGTTAAATATCTAATGGCCCTGCTGAGAAAAATCATAATCTTTTAATCTTATGCCTGTGGATTATTATCTTCAAGCTCCCCAAAGATTCTTAAAAACAGAAGCCAGAAATAAAAAGAGATAAATATCTTATGGCATTATTGAGAAAGAGCATACTATTTTAATCTTATGCCTGTTGATTATTGTTGAATATTGAATAGCAATATGTATGGAAATTGAACGCTTAGATGAAATATTCCATTACCCTCTTACCATGACACGGCCAACAGCTTCATTTCTTCTAGTTAAGCGACTAAAAAGGAATTAAAAATGTCAAAACAGCTAGTGCTCAGCTTATTAACATAAATCTATATAACATAGATGTATATTAACATGAAATTAAACACTTAGCTGCTATGTCATTGTAATAAAAATCATGACACTGTAATGTTTTTTTATGAGCAACAGCTAATAAATCTAGATTATCCATACATATGGTTACTCAGTTTCTTAACATAAATCTATATAATATACATCTATATTAGCTTGAAATTAAACACTAAGCTGCTATGTCATTGTAATAAAAATCATCACATTGTAATAGTACTTTTGACAATCACTTGAAAACAAATGAATATTTATATAATGAATTCTATAGAATTATGAATATTTTTTTTTAGAAAATCATAACTGATATTGGTTAAGTTGACATTTTATAATTAGTTATGGCTTATCAAACCAGAAGATATATTAAAATCCTTAAACTCTATAAAAATATTCTTATAGCAGTAGTCTATAATGCGACTTTTTGAAAGTCTTTCCGGCGGATTTTTCCGGTCAAAATCCGGCAGCAATTCATTGGAATCCAAGTTTGATAGCTAGTTTCTGCACAATCAATGGCTCCCAGGGGTTTTTCAGGGCGCTAAATCCAAATATGCAGTTAAAAAACCATTTTAACTGCTAAAAATCAAGATTTAACCTCATTTCTTCCGCCGGATTCCGAATCTCCAAAAAGTCGCATTATAGACAACTCCATTCTTATACTATATATTTTAATATATTTTCCTTACAACATCAGATGCAACTACTAATTTATTAACCAGTCCGTTCACCAAAGACCAGAGATGCGGTGCCGTATTTCTTCATGTCAATTTTCAGTGAACCCATCTGATGGAATGACTATGCATGCTAAATTTAACATTCTATGCTTCGATGGGCTTGAGTATCCACAACCGACTGCCGATATAAAAAACAGGCCACAGGCCATCCATGAAGACAAGATAAAGTTCAACGTCACAATATCTGTATCGTTTTTCTGCATCTTTATTGACCATAAGATCCCTGAAGACTGAGTTTATCATGTGAACCTACAGCGTCGAAGCGGAAAACGAACCATCAAACCTGTACAACAACTTTTGTAGCGTACCGATTTTAAGTTGATGCTTCTAACAGGGAGACGTCTTGCTGCCCATCCATAAAGTTGATGAATCGTCGTACGCAATTATTATTTTAACGTACCTTTGCACATTTCTCGATTTTGAAGTGTGAAGATAGGCACTGTTGATCCTCTATTAAAGTACCATCAAACCTCTATTAATGACGATTCATGAAAGTTAGCAGACTTTATAGGTTGTGCTTCTGCAAGAACCTCACCGACAAGAACCAGAAATGAATCTTCAACAATATAACTGTCATATATATCTATATCAGTGTAGATCCATCTTCATCACCTATTTAGCATGATAATTAAATCTTTATATGTATATATATATATTTATTTATTTTGAATGATAGGTAGAGTATGATTTAAATTTTTAACTCCAAAAAAGATTGGTTGGATTTTGAGATGAAATTAAGAAAATAGAAATAAAAATAAAAAGATGTATTAAAGAAAACTAAAATGTAAAAGTTTCATTAAAATATTTTACATAACATATGTGTTGTGAAATTTTGAGTGTACTACATTGGATTAAGACGTAATTTTTTTGTTATTAATATATTTTTAAAGTAAATGTCAATGTTATTTAATTGTGCATATTAAAATGATTTATTTATTATCCACTTTATGAATATTTGTAAATCTCACATACTAATTTTATATCAAGAATTGAATAAATTACACATCTCCTCTTATTATTCTTATTAAGAAATACTATATATTTTTATTCTATTTTATTTGTCAATTTGTCAATTACTTTTCTTTGGACGTTGAATATTTTATTGTATACAATATTGAAATATTTTCTTTTAAGAGTTTTTCTATATATAGATAAATGTGAAGTTAATATCTAGTTAACATAGATATTCAAAGCCCCTGATCAGGGTGTGAGATTGTTGGATATCCATCTGGGGATCATCAACATCATTGATGTCATAAATGCTCGAGATAGTCGGTGGTCTATACTGTGTTGTCACACGCTTTCTAGTCTTAATGATACGAAGGGTCGTAGACCACAGTGCATCCACGACGTGAATTTTGGCAGACCATTACGATTACAAGTGGTGGGAGTAGAGGTTTATTTGAGAACATTTGTCCATCCATCGAATTGGTGTCACCGGTATCTCAAGGAGCCTAAGGAAATTGTTTGCTGGTTCGTGACGCTGGGAATGCAGGGAGAACACTCGGTAGCAGTCTATTCTTACTCACCGCTGCCATACGTAGTTTGGTATGTTTCCATACTTATCCTATACCCTAGGTTGGGGGTTGCAATTCGTGATTTGCCTCACGTTTGGTAGGGAAAATGAACAATGGTTAATTTGGAAGTTTCTATGACCAAAAGCTCTATCTTTCTCGATCATGATATGTCGGTATCCATCTTTTTTGGCAATTTACTATCCCGTATAGACATGATTGCTGGTTTTCAAGCCTTTTTTATAATGTTGCCTCTGCATGCTCAATATGGGCCTTTCCATTTCAAGCCAAAACTGCACTAAAAAACCCTATGGAGAGCAAGGGTTCAAATTTCTGGTCAGGGTCGAGTCTACGGACTCGGGTCTCACGCAAGGAAAATTTTAAGAACCCCCCTAAATTTACATATATAATAAATGGGAGAATCTCCATGGTATATAGGAAAAATGGAAGGCGATTTTATCAATAATATGATATGTATATATAAATTTTTGGAGAATCTCTCACCAGGCATGGCGAATATTTTACTCAATTATAAAATCTTGTGTTTATTGAATACACAAATGAAGTCATTGCATTTCTTTAAAATATCTTTTGAAATCAAAATTACCGAAACTACATATCGATAACCTAGTGGGTGTAAGATAAAATTCACCCCTGCGATTCACAGAAATCATGAGAAAAAACCTAATACTATATATAAAACCAAGAAAAATTCAAATTCATCACTTATAGGGACCTCATAACCACCCTGCCAATACACAAGTATGTTCCTGTTTGTAATTAGAAAAATTACCCAAATTACAATCTGTTTACTCCACTTCTAGGGACCTCGTAACCACCCTGCCAATACACAAGTATGTTCCCGTTTGCAATTAGAAAAATTACCCAAATTATAATCTGTTTACTCCAGCATATGTTGGAAAGTTATAGAAGGATGACTAGTGCAATCAATCCATTCCTTTTAGCCCTGGATTTGTTTCAGTTTAAAACAGAAGTATACAAATATACTTGTCCAATGTCTATGCTTTAATCATTCACCTTAAGATGTTTTTACAATATAATTTCCTAAGTCTATTTAATATCTTCATTATCATAAAAACCAACCTATATCCATCTTAACTCCACATCTACCACTCTTAGGGGATGAAATCTATTTATCCCTATGAGCACCTGGTAGACCCAGAATTGAGATGGATCTAAGATAGAATTTCCCCAAAGTACTACACAGACTCTTAGGCTAAGGCAAAAAAGGGTCTGGCCAACTTTTCCTTTCAAATGTGGAGTCTTTACCTTGCATGATTTGAAACATGCAGAAAAAGAAGCCATGAAAATTCAAGCCCTAAACCTTCCTGTAATCCCAAACAGAGCATATGACCCGAAAAAATATGCATACGCCGCTCTAGAACATGCCAAATTATCAACATTTGAGCAAAAAGAAGATATTTTTGATGATATTTTTATCTCAGCGGAATCAATTGGTCATGCTAAAGAGCTTGCTAGAACAAGGTATAATGACGAAGGGTTATTTGAATTCAATAAGCTCAGGGAGCATAGGTTGCAAACTCTGCCCCTGAACTTAATAATGCCAACCCAAGCGGCGTCTTCAAGCGAGCCTGGTCAGCAACGACAGAAAGAACCCCCTGCTACACTGAAAACCAAAACCAATGAGCAGGAGGAACAACAGAAGAAAAACCAAGAGGAAAAACTGAAGGAAGAACAGGTAGAACGTTTAACAAAGGAAGAGGAAGATAGATTGAGAAAGGAGCAGGAAGAGATCCAGCAGAAGGAACATGAACAACAAGAGAAGGAGAAACAAGAACAACTGCTAAAGGAGTCCCAGTCCAAGCAAAATACCACTGATAATAATAAGGGTGCTGTCACAGACCCCGAGTTGCAAAAGGAATGGCAACATTTTAGTACTATTATCGGTGGAGGTAAGGATTCACAGAATACCGAGACTCCTAAGAGCAGCGGCATACAGAAAGAAGCCTCATCCCAGGCTTTGAACAAAGCCACCGGCCCACCCAAAGTTATGAACGTAGAAGTAATTCCAAAAGGTCCTAGCGACCAAATTACTCTCCTGGTAGAAGACGTTCCTCCACTAAACGTCTTCTACAGCCCTGAGCATAAAGCCGTAGTAAAGCGATCAAGAAAGAGGCAGAGGATTGATCAACCTTCCCTCTTCCCTGAACAATCACTTACGGGCAATGTAGTTTGGAGGGAGAAACTCGATCCCTCTGATGACCTAACCAAGTTATCACAATATGCAGGAGCTTATTCGGCTGCCACTATTGACAAGGCATCAGAGGTAAAAGTTCTCTTAAAGAAGAAAGACCAGGAGATTTTCACTCTTCAAACGGAATTAGCAGATGTCAGACAAAAGGTAATACAAGCTGAGCAGCTATTAGCAGAACACCAACAAGAAACAGTGCGCGCAAGCGAGCAGCTTTTGGAACAGCAGAAAATCAATAGCCAATTGATGCAGCAATGGCAGGGAGGAGAAACAGAGGATCACCCAGGCAGCCATCCAGAGACAAAGTGAGTTGACAGAGGTATTGGAGCAGCTAAAAGCGGCAAATGAGCAATCTTTAAAGGCTAAAGATGAACATATTGCTCAAATTACAACACAGTTAGAAGCCACCAAGGGAGATGCGCAAATACAAGAATTCAAAAAAAAGGCAATGATAATCAACAAAGCGCTTGTATCCCAAGTTAAACTCTTGGCGCAATCCCTCTCTCAGGCGGAACCACTCTGTGAGTTAGCTATGACTGTAAG
>APFE031686402.1:105235-130018 GCA_000404065.3 Pinus taeda
CAAGAGATTAGAGTTGCAAGAGCCTTCTTTGTGTCCATAAGGCTTTACCTAAGTGAGGAGATTTTGTCACTAAAGAGAGAGAGAGCTTGTCCCTCACCCCTTCAAGCTTTTGCAAGACTTGTGTAGCTGAGCACCCAGCCAAAGGAGGACTTGACGTCAGGACGCTGGTTGTATTCTCCTTTGTTTATTATTAATAATAGATGACTATCATTATGGTTCCATTCTCATTATACTTGTAATGGTTGATGTTGAATTATATCCTTTGTGACTGATGTATAATTGCATATATTAGATTTCACGCTTGTGTTTGTGTTGTTCTCCTTGTGTGCAGGTGTCCATTCACGGAGATAGTGGAGGATCGTGACCGGCCAAGACAAAGGAGCGTGGGCGACGTCTCTTCTACGAACAAAAGCGTTGGAACTCAAGTAGGTCTTCATCACCTACCTTCTATTTTCAATTAGGAACTTGTGTGATAGCATTGTTTGATTGTTGCTAGACCTGTTCTGGGCTAGTAGGGATCGCCTCTATCCGTAGAGGGGATTTACCTCTCCAACAGATCTCTTAACTAAATAACAAGCAGTGGATACTGCTTCTGCCCACAACTCCTTTTGTAAGTTAGCATTGCTGATCATGCCTCTGGCTCTTTCCATAAGAGTTTGGTTCATACATACATCAACACCATTTTGCTGAGGAGTATAAACAACGGTTTTGTGTCTAACAATTCCTTCATCCTTACAGTATTGTTCAAATTCTATTGAAGTGAATTCACCACCATTGTCAGTTCTTAAACATTTAATTGATTTGCATGTTCTTTTCTCTACCATTGCTTTAAATTGTTTAAAGATATTGAATACATCAACTTTATTTTTCAGCATAAAGAGCCAAACATTACAAGAGAAATCATCAATAAACGTTAAAAAATATAGAGTACCTCCATATGATACAACAGGAGATGGTCCCCACAGATCATAATGAATATAGTCTAAAATATATTTACTGTTATGATTTCCAGTTTTAAATCTCTGTTTACACTGTTTTCCATATACACAATGTTTACAGAAATCCAACTTCAAAGATTTTAGGTTGGGAAGAGATTTACATTTCATCAATATTTGAAGGCCTTTCTCGCTCATATGACCCAATCGCTGATGCCAAAGGCGATTACTTTCTTCTTCTTTTTCTGACACAATCAATGCTTCACTGACCTCAGTATTTCCTTTGAGTCTGTAAATATTTTTGACCTCTTCTGCTTTCATGACAACTAGGGCACCTTTAGAGACTTTCAGCATTCCATTCTGACCTGTAAACTTATAACCATCTGAATCCAACACTCCCAAAGAAATCAATTGTTTCTTTAATTCAGGTACATGTCTAACATTAGTTAATGTTCTAATTGTGTTATCATACATTTTAATCCTAATATTTCCCATCTCAATATTCTGACATGATACATTATTACCCATAAACACATAACTGCCATTTACATCTTCATATGAAGTAAACCAATTTCTGTGTGGACACATGTGATGAGAAGCACCATAGTCTAATAGACAACTTTTAAAAAGCTGAGAGACATTACATACAGGTGAAGTTTCATATATCATACATAATTCTTCAATAGATAAAACTTCATCTATCATACCTGAATCAACTTGATTTTCTTCGTTCTTCAGGTTATTATACTCTTTTTGTTTCCAACAATCTTTCTTTGGGTGTCCAATTTTATCGCAGTGTAAACATTTTCCTTACACTTCTTTCCCTTTGATTTTGATATGGAAGACCCCCTTGTTTTTTCTCCTCTTTCCTTTGACCATCCTCTAGCTATCATGGCTTCTGATGTTGTTGTCTCAGTACTGGATTCCCTTTGTACTTCTTTAGACAAGAGAGCTCCCACAACTGATTCAAATTTCAAAGAATCAATGGTGCTCAAACTGATTGAAGTTACGAAGTGGTCCCATGACTCAGGCAGAGAACACAACAAGGTTATAGCTTTGTCTTCTTCCTAAATTTTAACTTCCATATCTACTAATTGGCATATAAGTGTATTAAAAGCATTCAAATGTTCTGCAACTTTTGAGCCCTCCTTCATTCGAAAACTATACAGTTCTCTTTTCAAATAAATTTTATTGGTTAACAGCTTTGTCATATATATTTTTTCTAGTTTTTCCCATAAACCTAAAGTTGTACTCTCTTCAACAATATTGAAGAGAAATTCATCCACCAGGCATAACCTGATGGTACTGAGAGCTCAGGCATCCAAGTCCTCCCAGTCTGAATCTTTCATGCTAGTAGGTTTCTTATTTGCCTCATCCAAAGCCTTGTGCAACCCTTGTTGCACAATAAAATCCCTAACTTTTAGTTTCCATAGAGCAAAGTTGCTCTTGCCAATGAATTTCTCCACCCCGAACATTGCATTTGACATCTTGGCCATTTCTTTCCTCCCAAGGTTTCGATGTTTCAACTTCTAGGGTTTTTGGCTTTCACCTCCTAGGTTTCTTGGTTACTTGAGTTTCCTTTTTTTTTTTTTTTTAAATGGACAAAATTCCTACTCCAATAACTTGGGAAATTGTTTTCCTCAATTTAAAAAACCACTACAGTTTTCTGGAGGAAAAATAAAATTCATTGGTTTTCTTTAACTCACAACAAATTAATTTATGGAAAAATTTGCTTTCAAATTATTTCATTGTAAAAAAAATTACCCTAACAAAAAATCCTTCAACAAATTTGCAAAAATACCATTTTTTTTAACATGCAGATGGCCACCACTCTCCCTCACTGTGGTTCTTCTTGCTTCCTTGGCCAGCATGCAGGTGCCTCCCTTCAGACATAGGAAATTGTTTGCAGTAGGTAGGTTCCACCCTTCACATGTAGCCACGCAGGGCTTCCTTCACACGCAAGTGGCTAGCATGCTGAGAATGGGCCATGGAAAGCACATAGAATGCAGCAAATAAAAATGGACAACCACGCTCCTCGCCACAGGGCCATCAACAACATCTACTCGATGACTCTTCCTCTCTACAATGACAACTCTTCTCCTCTGGTGGCAGGATCTCCAAGCTCTGGTCCACACACACACAGAGGGAAGAGATATAGGCTCTGGCGGCAAGCTCTCCAATCTCTAGTCTGCGCACATGTAGAGGGTAGAGATATGGGTTCTGGCAGCACTCAGAGGACATGGCTCTTGTCCAACACTTGACGGCAGAGGCAACCAACACACGTAGAGAGCAGTCACTTCTCCTCTGATGGGTACGCAGTAGCACTCCTTGACGGGCCCTCAACGGTTCCCTGTGGTGGCAAACTCTTTTATCAACAATGCAGCAATGGTGCCCTCCTTGACAGTCCTCAAAAAATTATAATCTGCAATCGCCTTCAAGGATGAATATGCAGGGTTTCACACAGAGGCAACCAACACACATAGAGAGTAGTCACTTCTCCTCTGATGGGTACATAGTAGCACTCAATGGGCTCTCAACTGCTCCCTCTAGCAACAAACTCTTTTAGCAACAATGCAGCAGTGGTGCCCTCCTTGAAGGTCCTCGAAAAAATTATAATCTGTAATCGCCTCTAAAGATGACCACCCAAGGTTTGACGCAAGTTTGATTTTATTTCACCAAGATTTGCCTCCAACTTAACTCAACTAGCTCTGATACCACTTGTAGTTACCGGAGGTTATCAAACAAGAAAGGCAAAATAAACTGAATACAACCACACATCTAAAAACTCAATATTTACACGGTAAAACCTTGACAGGGTGTCAAGGAAACATCGATGGGGCAAGGGATTGGAATCTTTATTCAATTAATAAATGATTCTCCTTACAATAGTTCGGGAATTCATCAGTTTTATATGAGCCTCCTCAATTACATAACTACTAATTCAGTATGAAACTAACTTGTCAATAACTAACACAATTTTACCCAAATTTACATTAATTAGTTGTCAGTTACCAACACATACCTCGTTAGTTAGCTAACCTTGAACGATTACAGTTTTTGGATCTAAGCTACAATCGATTAAGGGGAAGCATTCCTCCAGAACATTTTTCTCTGAGCAACTTGCAAGCATTGGATCTCACGTAGAATTTTCTCACTAGACAGATTCCTCAGAATTTCTCGAGTATGTTGTTTAGCCTGCAAATAGGCAACAATTCTCTAAATGCAATCATCTCTTCTAAAATTTGGAATGCGAGTGGATTGACATACTTAAAAATGAATAAAAATTTACTAGATGGCTAGATTCCACCACAATTGGCGAAATGTACCAGTCTTCAAATACATGATCTTAGCCACAACAAATTGACAGGCTTATTAACCGATCCACTAGCTTCACTAAAACATTTGCAAGTGCTGAAGTTGTTGAATAATCATTTTAATAGAATCATTCTAGGTGTACTATCAAATTTATCTAATTTTTCATTTCTCGATTTGAGTGGAAAATTATCTTCTATCAGGGGTTATACCCACAGACGTTTCCGAGCTTAAGAAGCTCCAAAATTTGTGAGTACAAAACAACAACCTAATTGGAAAGGTTCCAAAGAATGTTCAAGACATTGTATCCTTGTTAGAGCTCCAGTTGGGTAGCAACAATCCAAGTGGAACAATTCCAAAAGAAATTGGATCCATCACAAAGCTTCAATTCTCTACAAGGAGAAATCCCAAGTTCTCTTTCTAGTTTGATCACACTAGAAATTTTGGATCTTTCCAACAATAATTTTGACTCAAGATGTTCCCAGTTCCTTGATAGCTATGGGTAGTCTTACATTGTTGAACGTTCCAAACAATAGATTAACAGTCGTCCTTCCAAAATTTCCAAATTCTCCAAAACATTTGATAATTATTGAGACGACCTATAGGAGACCCTGGTCTCTATACTACTGGGTAATTTAGTTTTGGTCCTGCCGCTTCTGCAAGGAAAAAAATATCAACAATTTTGATCATTGGAGTTGTTGTTGTAGGTGTTGTCTTCTCAATCGTGGCTGTTGGATTGTTCATTATGGACAACAAATAATTTCTTCATGGTGATAAAAAATGTATATATGAGCCTCAACCCATCCCTTAGCTTCTCTTATTATCACAAGTCTGGTTCGTATGAAATTTTGGGGCACCAATTTCCATTTGTTAAAAACAAAGAAAGTTGTGAGACAGAGAAAGAGTCACCTATTTTTGAAGCACAAACCATCCCACAATGAAATACATGAAGAGAAAATGAAGGATCATGGGAGAAATAACATAATATCAAAGAGCAATGGTGATAATGAACATGCCATTTGGAACTATGGTATCATAGCCAAAACCACCAGGAGCCCAAGCAGAGAATAATTTTCCTATTGATATGGTATATCGCTCACGGTGCCAAGCGAGAAAGTTCAAGTCCATAGCCTCTGCAAGAAACTTGTTTAAAAGGACAACTAACATATGAAGGAAATTATACATAAAGACCTTAAGAACAAAACCCATCTCATCAATAGCAAACCAACAACGAATTATTTCAGAGACTGAAAACTAGAAAACAATTTCATTAAATTGGAAGGAAAGGGAAACCCATCTTACTTGAGCGTAAAAAAGTTAATGAAGAAGGTTGCATTGGGAGGAAGAGAATTTCCAAGTAGCGTAACAATTGATTTAGGTTTCTTTTCAATCACCTTGATGGACTCAAGCAAGGTGCCACCTAAATGTAACTCGTAGGAAAATGTTGAACATGATAAAGTAAAAATACTTTCCAATGGAAGCTCTCACTGCATGGATTTCTGAAGTAATCCCTTTAGCCTTGCAGAGAATCATGAGAATTGTGGAAAAGAAAGCTGGAAAAACAAACAGAGCAAGTTGAGGCAATTAAGCTTCAAGGATGCTTTTAAGTTCTTTTTTATCCATAACCAATAAATTTAAAAAAGATAGAAGTTTCTTTAGATTATAAAGGGTTCTAAGTGTAGAGATAAAGGTGATGGGAATCATGTAGAAAACAATAGCTAGAAACACAATAATGTATATACTCTTCTCTCGTGTCATCCTTTGATAGAAGGGCATGGCAAGGTTTTCCACAGTATTTAACAAGGCTCAAGAGTAGGCATTACAATCCATCTATCTGTGAATTTTGAATGCACAACCTGAAATGCAGTTGTTGTAGTAGGCTGCCTATTGTTGAAAATTATAACGGTTGTTGCAACATGTTTCTATATCAGTGTAATATTTTGTTTTATTTCCACCTTGGCTGACATATCCTTAAGATTCTCATTGTATAAATATATAGTCAAATTTTGGTCATAAAATTCCCAAATTTCTTGTCTTGTGCAATGGCCACATCCCTCTCTTAGTCTTTTCAAATATGACTTTAGCAAGAGGTAGATTCTTTGTATAGCCATCTAGTTCCTTCCATGCTTTGTGAGCCTGTTCATGAATATTAAAAATGTTCAATATAAAACAAAACCCTAGAATTCTATCATTGTTTGAGTGCTTGATTCAACAATGAAGACAGGTGCGTTTTGTTCATAGGAAATCCCTGCTAAATGTCCAATACGGAGGTATGTTTATATTCTATTTTGAAGAAATATGACTTGCAAAAATCAAGCATTATAAACCCTATGTTCACATTTTTCAATGGTTTTTGTAAGGCTATTTGTGGTGTTATTTTTTGTATTTAGGAGATGATTTTTCGTAATACTTTTAATCCAATGTTTAACAACTATTTCTATATGTTGATGTTCGATGTTTTTAGCTCCCATTCATATAGGAATATAAACTGAATACTTTTAAAATTGAGTTACAATTGTTTATCATGCACTTGCTATATATTTTAATTTGGAATTTCACATTTGAAATTTCAATTTGCAATAAGAATATGACTTGCAGGGAATTCATTTGGTTTTCTATTCATTAATTTTTTGTGATATTTTTAATTAACATTTAACAAGTCCCTTTGATATCTGTTGACAAGATATACTTGACATGTTAGAATGGACAATGATGTTTGTGGATCCCATTATTTTCAAGTTTAGATTTTTACATTTGTTGACAACATATCCTTGAACATATTAGAATGAATAATGATGTTTGTGGATCTCATTGTTTTGAAGTTTAGATTTTTTCTTTAGGACAAATAATTTTGGTATGAGAATCTACATATATTGTAATAATGCTTCACATTTTTTAATAAATTGAATTAAAAAGTACATTTTGTAGGTTCCACTTAATTTTAAAATTTTATTAAGTTTAAAAATTCTAAAAATGCCTTTTAAAGAGAATAATTTAATTATTTCATCTTATTCTTTTTACAAATTTTTAGGTTATATATTTTTAAAGATATTTGATTTTGGTTTTTCAAATTTGTAATGGGACTATATGTATATCTATGTTTATATTTACACAAAATTGGGAGAAAGTTATAGAGCCCAGTAAAAAGGATTTCAAATATAATGGTATCATACACACAAAAAAATTTATAATTTTTTTTTGGACACATCTTGAGAAAGTAAAGAAATGTAAATAAACCCAATAAGTTAAATGACTTTTTTGGTATTTTGATGTAGAATAATATTTTTGTTGAAATTTAGTTTAAATAGGGTAAAGGAACTTTTAGTTGAAATTAGGGTTTATAGCCTTAAAAAAACTTAATCATTGTGTAATATAATTTTAACTTTGCCCACTTTGTTTCAAGGGTTAGTCATGTTGTGAAAGGGGCTAGCTCAGTTTTAGGGGCATAATTTTAAAAGCTCAAAACAATTTATTTGCAACCATGATAATGCATTTAATCTTTTACAATATCAATTGGATAATGTTTTTAACTTTGTGAACTATGAACGAGATAATATACTCAATTTTGTAAACTAAGAAAGAGATAATGATTTTAACTTCTTTGCAGTATGAAGACATTTGGATGGTCACATGGGGTGCTTATATCATAAGCTATCAATTTTTTTACTAATGCAACGATACTCAGAGGGATGTGGTGTGTTTCATGTTGTTATGTGTCTTAATTTTCATGATCCTTATTATATGTGATTTAAGGGAAAACACCATTATATTTTTTTTGTTAGTTTTAAAATACCATATGTGACATTTAAGTCGGGTTTTGGTTGTGACATCATGGTTGAAGTCAAATGTGTGCATGATGCCATACATGGATTGGATATTGTAAATAGCTTTTAGCTTTTCTTTTTTTAATTTTTTCCTTCAATCTATATATAACAATTTTGTTTTCTATGTAATATTATATATACATTTTTTTGGATTGCAGATTACTGTGGTGTGGTTTCTGAGAGGAATTCGGATTTTCCACAGTGTTCATCTTTATATTGGTCGGCGTTTCGAGTCTAGACCCAGACTGATCATCAGGACTGATGTACGGAGAAAAGAAAGAAAAGGGTTTTGATAAATATGTAATAGGCTGATGTAAAGAGAATATGGCCGACTAATTGCGTGCTTATTGCTATTATTGCTATTATTTATATTTATTTAAATCATTATCCATCATTATTCATATTATTTATTATTATTTATTGTTCTTAATCATTATTTATGTTATTATTTATAATATTGTTATTAATCATTATTTGTATTATTATTATTAATCATTATTTATATTGTTATTAATCATTACTGAGAACTATGTTATTATTCATGGGGGGTGAGCAAGGAGTTCCAATTTTTGCTAATTTCCAAGCCTCCATCCCTATTGAGGTTTCAAGGGTGCTTTATGATTTCAATAGCTTCTCTAACCTTTTTCGCTTGAAATGGTGATCTTCATTGGCAATGACCTTGGCGTCTTCAAGGCATATATGGTGATTAGTTTTACCAACATGCTCAGCCAAGGCTGAGGAGCGGGTTCTTTCGTTACGGATATCTGCACTATGCTCTTTGAGCCTAATCCTCACGAACCTACCCATTTCTCCTATATACTGATCCCCACAAGAGCAATTGATGATATACACCCCTTTCTGCTGAAGTTGTTCTTGGCTGTCCTTAACAGACTTCATTCTTTGTTTGATGGTAGACCAGGGTTTGAACGCAGTCTTTATGTTTTTCTTTTTGAGGATTTTAGCTATCTTGTTTGTGACTCCTTGAATGTACGGAAGGTAGGCATTAGAGGTTGAGGGTTCTTTTGCCTTGTTTTTATTATCATCAGATTTGGCATTTTGAATGGCTTTGAATATGCTTTTATTGTTGTACCCTAAGTTGGAAAATGTTCTTTTTAGGTAAGAAATTTCTTCTTCAATGTGGTCTATATCCGAAATTCTACAAGCTCTAGTGAAGAGGGTCTGCAGCACCCCCATTTTTTGAGCTGGGTGGTGGTGTGAATCAGCATGCAAGTAGTTATCGGTATGGGCTTTCTTTCTAAATACTTTATGACCTATGGAACCATCATTTCTTCTTATGAGTAGAATGTCCAAGAAAGGTATGCAATTATTTTCTTCCAATCCCATTGTAAATTTGATGTCTTCAGATATGCTATTAAGATGGTCCAAAAACTTGTTAAGCTCATTCTCGCCATGAGGCCAGTTGACACTAGTGTCATCTACAAACCTAACCCAAGATTTAGGTTTCAATGGGTGTGAATCCAGCGCCTTTTTCTCGAATTTTTCCATGAAAAGGTTTGCCACGATTGGCGAAAGGGGTGATCCCATAGCAACACCCAAAGTTTTCTCAAATATTTCACCTTGGAAGGAGAAGAAGGTGGACCGAAGACAGATTTCAGCTAATTTTGCAGTCTGGGGGTCTGCCACTTCTTTAACTACCTGAATGCTTCATCTAGGGGGATTTTGGTGAAGAGCTGGACTTCGTCAAAACTAACGATTTTATCTCTAGGATCTAGCTTAGTATTTTTAATGTATTTGACAAATTGATTGGAATCTTTAATGTAAGAGCTAGTCTTGCCAACTAGCGGGGATAAAATGCTAGTGACATACTTTGCTAACTCATAAGTGGGTGACCCTATAGTGTTGATTATAGGTCTTAAGGGGGCATCTTTTTTATGAATTTTAGGGGCTCCATAGATCCACGGCGTGATTTCACTATTAGGGGTTAATCGCTTTTTTAGTTTATCATCTAGATTGGTTTCTTTTATGGCTTTCTTTACCAGGTTCGTGATTTTAAAGATGGGGTTCTTCTCTAATTTCTTATAGCTACCACTATTATATAAGTGGTCTTTCATTTTGTTAACATAGTCTTCATAATCCATTATTACAGTGGCGCCGCCTTTGTCAGCCTTTAGAATTACAATGTCATTATTATTTCTAAGACTTTTTATGGCTTTAAGCCGCTCAAGGTTTAGGTTTCTTTTTAGAGGCTTGGCTTTTCTTAGGATAACGGCACACTCTTGTCTAATGAGGTCTTTATCTTCATCCTCGAGCGTCTTGATTCCATCTTCTAAGCTGCAAATGATTTCTTCATTGGGGATTCTGTTAGGAGTTTAAAAATGTTGATTTTTTTTTTAAACTCAAATATTCAAATTTGAATTCCTTTCAAAACTCCAAATATGGAACCTTGTCAAGGAACCTTGATCTAGAGTAACAAAAATATGGAAAACCCTAAAAGGGTACTTTTATGAAAAGCCCAAATCTAGATGTTTAACCTTTCCTCAAGGTTGAGTAGCCATTGATCTCAGGAATATTAATGGTTTTGATTAACTCTATATGTATGCATGGGTCTAGGATTTTATCAGCTAAATGAGCAAATATCTAGGGTTTTCGTTTGCACATATCAATTGAATGAACAAATATCTAGGATTTTCCTTTGCACACCCTAGATTTTACTTTAGTTCCTCAACCCTCATCAATTTTCCTTTTACTCTTTTAAACATATTTCTTGCATCAAACAAAGGATTGAAAGCTTGGAATGATGGGAAACAGGTAAGTCTATGCAAATTTTGTAAAAAGTCGAACAAAAAATTATGAGAACATTCTATATTACAACAAGTTGATGGACTCATCCAACCCATAAGGTACACAATCATCAGTTATCTTGCAACCTAAGGGTGGGTCCCTCTCACCCAATATAAAGTTTGATCCCACCAACAACTTTGCATTGAGACAAATCACCATATTCCTTGGGTGCATTAGATTTGCTAGATCCACTCCTTATAGTCAAACACTTAATACCATTTTGTATTCAAATGCTCTCCATACCACATGTTAGAGTACAACTCTTCACCTCTTTAAATATTCACATAGTTATCTCCAAATGCTCAAGGCTTTTGGAGACTAAAAACAATGATCCCTCCTCCTTAGTGAGATGTTTAGCCTTCATCAACAACTTATCAATGAATAGTGTCATGGACCATCATGCATTGGGTTACTTATTATTTCCAACACTCTGATAGTAGTACAAAGAGGGCCAGAACAAGCATCCAAACTCACATGATAGAGTCGAGTAGTTTTGTAAACTTAATAAATCCCACAACCTCATGCTTATCACACATTTATTTGTGAGCTTTCTTATCACACATTTATTTGTGAGCTTGAATGCTAAAGTCCTCCTCCAAAACAATATCCATTCACCAAATAAACATCCCTTCACCAAGAAACCTCCTCTTCTCAAGCTACTTCAATGTTCCATCTCATTAAGCTGAAATTCTTTTTCTCTTTTCAATATTCATTAGAATGTGATTTCACTTTCTCCTTGTTATTTTTACATATTGTAATCTTTACAACTCCATGGCCCGTATTTGGCCATTAATGATCATTAACATTAAGTAAACATCTAAAATCAGATTAAATTACCATATATTTCATGAGTATGGCAATTTTAAGCCTCACACAGAGAAGTTATGTGAAGGAAAGGACAAATAAAAGTGAATCGTGAATGTATTGTGGATAATGGGAAGTAATGAGATGGAAAAGGTGGTTAACATGAATTTCACATTTGAAAGAGTTAAGAATATTTTGTGTTTTGACCTATTTGTTAATGGTTTGTTCATGTTTTGAACAGTGTTATCAATGCTACTCATATTAAATTATATGGAAATGTAAATAAGCTTAATTAGTATAACTCTTAATGAGGTCGATAATATATTTTAAATATAGAAGTGAAAATAATATTTGTATTGTTAATTTATGTTAATTTTACAAGTAAAAACAGATATATAGGCAAATAAGAAAACTATTAGGGCTTAACTCACCTTTCTCATTATTAATATGGAAAATCAACAATACAAATTGACATTTCCAAACACTAAGATCAATCTAACTAATCTCCAAATGATCTTTATCTAAACGTTAAACAAAGAAACGAACTAATCACCTAAACTTGGTCAAACAAGTGAGGCTACATTTTAACACTCCCCTTTAATCTCAATTGTTACATTCTTTAGCATTGGCAATGCCTAAGTGTGGTCTTTAAAACTCAAAACAATTATTCCCAACTATTTGGTGAAGATGATCTAAAAGATTGAAATGCGAGAAGAAAAAGAGGATAACACACAATAAAGAAAACCACAAAGAAACTTTTTTTATTAAAATAGATAATAACTGTAAAGGTTATATTATGGTGGACAATCTATCCTTTTACAAAATGTGACTTGTTACTTATAGTCTTTTTTTGTTAGAATACCACAAGTAAAT
Organism: Pinus taeda; assembly: GCA_000404065.3. NCBI lineage: Eukaryota > Viridiplantae > Streptophyta > Pinopsida > Pinales > Pinaceae > Pinus > Pinus taeda. The sequence goes on from APFE031686402.1 coordinate 117,786, forward strand.
TCCATGGGTGGGTAACTACCATAGGTGGATCTCACTTACAATACCATAGGTAAATTCCATGGGTGTATAATAACCATGGGAGGATGAATACCATGGGAGGATGAATACCAAGGGTGGATGCCACTTACAATACAATGCATGAATAAATGCCATGGGTGGATACCATTTTCCATTCAGATCATTCCTCCGTCCTTAAGAAGCAATGGTCCCCATTGCGTGAAGTTATCTCCTGAGAAGTCTGCATTAGTTATGAAGAACTACAAAAGAGAATTTTTTTGTGTGTTTAACCCATAATTGTGACGAACGAACATCCGAGGATAGAGATACCCTATAATGCTTGTGACCAATTATGATACTGACAGTGTGCGACCTAGAAAATGGACTTCGATGAAGTGTGGGTTTATGGATGATCCATAACCGTGACCAATGAATATTCGAGGATAGAGATACCATGTAATGCTTGTGCCAAACTGTGATACTAACAGTGTGCGACCTAGAAAATGGACTTCGATGACAAGGATTTTGTGTGGTTGACCCATAATTGTGATGTTAATTATTGATGAAGTAGCGGATGCCTACATAGCCTGGGGTGGGAGGGCACGTCTCCAAAGAACCAAAGTAGGATGTTGTTATGCTAAAACTGATGAATGTGAAGCATGCGCCCACTAAAGTAGGGTGGGAGGGCATGTCTCTAAAAGGAACTCACTCTAAATGGTGCTCCAGATTTAAAATGGGCATAAATCAGTCAATATAACTCAATTTTTTTATTATAACATGTTTTTGGAAATAGAATGATCACTTTGCATCTTCCCACATGATTGAAATCCCTATATGGGCACTCTAGACATACAGATTCGCGCTGCAACTGTCCCGCTGTCACAAAACTTCTGAAAAAATAGTTGATTTGAAATCAGCGGTATCTCCCTCATCCGAACTCCAATTTGACCAATTTATTTTTTTAAGTTGGTTGATTTTTCAAGAGGAGATCACATATGTAATAATGTTTATGAAATTATACACAAAAACTACAAAAATGATAGGAGAGTCGTCGTCCATGAATTGTCGTCAAAAAAATTTCCGCAACATAGCTAATTTTAAATCAGTGATATCTCCCTCATCTGGACTGTGATTTGGTCGATTATTTTTTTGAATTTGGGTACTTTTTCGCAAAGAATCCATATATATATTATTTTCTTTTATAAATCTTGTATCAAAAGTTTCAGATCTAATATGCAAACTCTCTTCCCAAAAACATTCTTGCAAATAAATGAAAAAAGAAAATTATTCCTGCTTTGCCCAAGAAAATTTGTGGAGATCGTAGCACATGCCTATAGTTTGTTGAATGTTGCTGCAAAAATTTGAAACTGAAATATGCATCAAACCCTCATTCTCATGGAATCGTAACCTGGCTCTGATACCATTGATTTGGATCTTGGGGGTAGGCCCCTAAGTTCTAAAAAATTGAAATAGATATTGGGGGGAGACCCCCAAGATCTGAAAAATTGAAATGCCAGAAGAAAAAGAGGATAACACAAAATAAATAAAACCACAACGAAATTTTTTTATTAAAACATGTAATAATTGTAAAGGCTATATTGTGGTGGACAATTTCTCCTTTTACAAAATGTGACTTGTTACTTATAACATTTTTTTGTTACAATGCCACAGGTAAATTCCATGGGTGAGTAAATACCATGGGTGAATGAATACCATCGGTGGATCTCACTTACAATACCATGGGTAAATTCCATGACTGGATAAATACCATGGGAATATGAATACCAAGTGTGGATGCCACATACAATAACATGGGTGGATGCCACTTACAATACTATGGGTAAATTCCATGAGTGGACAAATACCATGGGAGGATGAATACCAAGGGTGGATGCCACTTACAATACCATGGGTGAATGAATACCATGGGTGGATGCCATTTTCTATACGAATCAGAAGATGTATTATAGCTAATCTCTAGATCCACAAAAATAAAAGGAAATTTGACCATTATTGACAAGCTTGCAGATGAAGTCATAGCGAGTGCTAATGTGTTTTATTTTCCAATGAAAGACATGGTTCTTAGACAATATGATTGTTGAACTGGTGGCATAAAAAAAAAAAAAAATTTGGGCTACTTCTCCAGATGTGCAGGATCTTTCAATATTCTTCTTATCCATATCAAATAACATGATGTTGTTGTAGCTACCATATATTATGCTTCTGCGGAAGATGTTGAGACAACATGATGCTTCTTAGAAGCCCATGAGATCAAACTTGTGCCTAAATGAAAATCATATCTAGAGGTTATTTTCCTATCATTTACGCTACCAAAAAATTCATTTTTTGCTTAAGCGTGTTGTCTTCAAAAGTTGTGTACCACAATCCATAATTAGGTGTACCTGCAGTATACCTTAAAACTTTTTTTCCAAGTTTCCAGTGAGAGTTCTTGGAAAACTCCATAAATATATAAATGAAAAAAGCTACATATATAACATTACGTCTAGTTGTAGTGAGCTACATCAGGTTGTCTACAAGCCTCTTATACAATGTTGAATCAACTATTGATCCTTCATCCCACTTACTCAAATTTTTCTTGTCACAATAGGTGTTTCTATTGGTTTGCATTGTCCATCCTAAACCTCTCTAAGATATATGTAGCATACTTTTGATGACATATGAAAAATGCTTTGAGAAGATTGCTTAACTTCAATTCCCAAAAGTATTTCATGAGACCAAAATTTGTCATCTCAAACCTCTCTTTTCATGACAGCGTTCAAATCATCTACATCAAATTTCCAATATATATTGTGTCATCAACATAAAGAGAAAATTACAATAATATTACCTTGTTGATTTGATTTGGTATAATGGAGTGGCCTTCGTTAGGTGAACCCATTGCAAATAAGAGTCAAATTGATTATACCAAGCTCTTGGAGCATGCTTCAAGCCATACAAGGCTTCCTTAAACTTATACACTTTGTACTCTTGGCCTTTTACTTCAAATATAGGTGGCTAATTTGCATACACCTCTTCTTCGAAACTAACATTCAAAAAGGATGACTACACATCCATCTAACATTTATTAGGGTTGTTATGGCTAACACAACTCTAACATTATTTAAACTTGATAATGGAACAAAGGTTTCACCATATTCAATATTGGGTTGTTGAACAAACTCTTTGGAAACTAATCTGGCCTTATGTTTCTCTATCTTGTCTTTCTCATTCAATTTTGTCTAGTAAACCCACTTAACACCAATATTGGTTTTATCTGTTAGGAGATTAACAAGATCCCATGTCTCACTCCTTTCAATGGCTTCAATTTCTTCATTCATGGCATGCACCCAATTCTCTTCTTTCATTGCATCTTCAAATAAGTAGGTTGATAGGATAATAAGGAAAAGAAAGCTTGTTGATCCATGTAATTTCACTACTCATAGATTTCCCTCAAGCTCCTTGTTTTCTAATTTCTCACCAAGGCTACTAACTCACTAATGAAAGAACTATTTCTATGATTTCTCATTGAATTTATTGACTCGCTACTAAAAGAAGAGCTACTTTCAATATATTATTATTGTTTATGCACCTATAATCATGGAAATCTTGATGGAGGTACTTATTGTTAGAAATTGTAGCAAGAAAGCCTCAATTTGATGTGTGCCTTACTCAAACTAAGTAATCTGATTTTCCACATTAGCAGGATGACTTGGATTGCAATTATCTTGAGTGGCATGGCCTTATCACTTAGTTAGACTAGCAAATTCGAGTTTGTAGGCTTGGAGTAGAGTTATGCTTGTACTAATTGCTAAAATTTAGTAATCTAGTTCAGTTATTTTAAGTTGAACTTAGATAACTAAGCTCTAGTCATTAATTGAGTTAGTTGAAGGTCAATTCACTAAGTAGAATTGTTGTTAATTCACTGATCTCTCAGTTAAACTAGTTAATCGGCGCAAAATAGCCCAGACATGCATGGAATTTGAATTTCCTTGTTGGAGTGGAGGAAAAGGCACATTGTAACCTTCAATTGCATACTAGTTGAGTGTACAGGCTTGGAAGTTAAGCAGGTGATCAATTCCTTGGTATTTGTGGAAGGAAATAGGGAATTCCCCTATTATTTAGGAGCTCAATTTCTCCTAAATTGTGTAAGGAAATAGGAGGAAGATGGATGCTTGAATTGGCTAAGTGTTGGCCAGAGCAAGACAGTCAACAAGAGAACAAGTTTATAGTGCAGGGTGTGCTTTAGAGTTGAAGCAAGACATTGTAATAGTTTCTCATTCTCATCTGATTGATGAAAAGAAACATAGGGGTTTTTCCCAGTTGGATTCCCATGTAAAATCATTGTTTTCCTTATGTTTTGATTGTTGCATGTCATTGGATGTGTTTCTATATTGTGATTTTTTATTTTGTAGATTCTAAAAGAAATTTGTATCTCTTGATTTTAGTTTGAATTCATCAGCAGTAGCAAATTTCTTGCCATTTATACATGGTATCAAAGCTTGAAAACACAATAGAAACTAGTCAATAGATCTTCTCCTTCAGAAATTTTGATTTGCAGATTCAATGAAGTAGTGTTTCTTTTGTGCAGGAAAATGTCTTTCAATGGATTGACATTGGAGTATGCCCTGGAGGGAACCTCAAATTTCATAGCTTGGAAGGACAGGATGGAAGTTGCACTCAATGATAATGGAGTGTTAGAATACACCAAAATGACATTCCAAAACAAATTTATCGAATGCACAGCAGTTAGCCCAATGTAAGAAGGATATCGCAAAATCCAGGAGGATCATCCTTGAGGGTGTGATAGACCACATAGTCTCAAATTTACATGACAAAGAAACTCCATTTTCTATATGGAAGACCCTCACTAAGTTATTTGAAAATGGCAGTGATGCTAGGAAATTGGCATTGAGTGACAAGTTCAGAAACATCTAAATGGAGAAAAATGAAACCATTCCACATTACCTCTCCAGATTCACTCAGGTTCGAGATGAACTTGGAGGAGTTGGAGAAAATATACCCTCATTTGAACTTGTGAGACTAGTTTTCCTAGGCCTTCCAAAATCTTGGCATAGTTACCAAGACTCTGTAAATGGAAGGGAAAATTTTCCAAATTGGAAGAGACTTTGGTCTGATTTGGTGGAAGAATAAATTCAAAGGAACACTAGAGATGGAGTAACATACAAAGATGATGAGGAAGGGAAATAAGGCCAAAGACAATAAGGCTCAAGGAAATCCTGAGTCTAGATAAAACAATGGCAAGAAGAATGACTTTAGCAAGATAACATGTTTTCACTGCCATGAATATGGACACTATGCAATCAAGAGTTCAAAAAAGAATTCCATCAAGAAGGTTTTATGGGGAGTGATCTCTCACTTCCCAATTTGAATTGGACTTCACCTAGATTGCATGCATGGAAAGCACTGTAATGGGGAGTGTGCAGTACCTAGATTCTAGTGCCTCATTCCATATGACAAGATGCAAAGAATTATTTAGTATCCTAGAGGAGAAGGACCTCTAGATGCACATAGAACTTGGAGATGATGGGAGGTATAGTACCAAATGAATTGGTATTCACCTTTAAGAGGGAATCAGGATCCCATCTTCATCTGAAAGATGTCATGTATGTACTTGGTTTGTAGAAGAATTTGATTTATGTAGTTGTATTGGAGAATAGAGGTTATGATATTGTGTTCAGCGAGGGAAAATCCTTCTTGAAGCATGTAGCTACAGGGAGGGTGAAATAGATTGGAGTTAGAGTGAAAAATATCTACAAACTTGAGGTGGATGTTTGCACTGCACTGAGTAGCAAGGCAAAAAATGTGCAAAGTCAATATGTTGGAGAACTCTGGCACAGGTGCATGGGGCCTTAAAAATCATACAGCGGATTACCTCTGGTCTCCCGAAATGCACCCTTGACTAGCATGATGTCTGCAAGGGATGCACTCTGCAAAAATATGTCAAATCCACCTTCCAGGGCCAAGATAGCAAAGCTGGAGCAATCTTGGATTAATTCCACTCTAATGTATGTGGACCATTTTCTACAGCCTCTACAACAAAACATAGGTACTATGTGATTTTTTTTATGACTTTTCTCGAAAATGTTGGATGTTCTTCATGAGAAAAAAGGATGAATATTTTTCCAAATTCATTTAATTCAAAACATTGGTTGAAAAGGAGATTGATCATAAATTAAAATCCTTAAGAATTGATAATGGAGAAGAATTTGTGTCTAACACCTTCAAGGATTTTTGTGCCAAAGAGGGTATTAGAAGAGAATTTATAGCACCTCATAACCCACATCAAAATGTGGTGGTTGAAAGGAAAAACATAAACATAGTGGGAGAAGCAAGAGCCATGTTGCATCATCAAGGGTTTCCATTGCATCTATGGGTAGAATCATGCAACATCGTGGTTTATTTGCAGAACAGGAGCCCTCACATAATACTTAGCATGATCACACCCAAAGAAGCTTTATTTGGGAGGAATTCAGATGTATCCCGTTTTTGAATTTTTGGAGTTGTTGTGTATTTTCATGTCTCCAAGGATAGCAGTAAGAAATTGGATCTTACAGCTGAAATGGGAGTATTTGTAGGATACACAAAGACACCACATTATTACCAGGTGTATTTTCCCTCACTGAGAATGACAGTAGTGAGGAGAGATTTCAAGTTTGATGAGGAGAAGGCTATCAGATGCTCTCTACAGTGAGAGCTAAGTATCCCACCAGAGGAGGAGCTTCTAGATCCAAAGGAGGAGCCTCAGACAAATCTTCAGGATGTTGTGGAACGACCACATATGGGGGAGCAGAGAGGAGGTCAAGTGGAGACACCCACTCAACTAGAATCTTTCAGAGGAGGAAGAGAACCAAAGAGGCTAGTTGGTTGGTGAAAGATTCACAAGAGAATGTGGGAGCTCCTACATCCTTGTGAAGGTAGAGGAGGTCACCGAAAAAATACACTGGGTATATGGCTATCATGACATAACTCATTGAATCAGAGCCTTCTTCATTTGAGGAAGTAGTTTCTCAACAAGTGTAGGTTGATGCCATGGTGGAGAAGTATGACACCATCATGAAGAACAATGTATGGGAGGTGGTGCTGAGACCAAAGAAAAAATCAGTGGTTGGTTCCAGATGGATTTACAAAGTGAAGCATGTAGCTGATGGGAGCATTGAGAAGTACAAGGCTAGATTTGTGGCCAAAGGCTTCTCACAGATAAAGGGAGTTGACTATGAGGAAACTTTTGCCCTTGTGGAAAGATATTCCTCAATCAAAGCCATTATAGAATTAGTTGTGCAGATGGGGTGGAAGATCCACCAGATGGATGTGAAGACTTCCTTCCTCAATGGAGTGGTTGAGGAAAAGATTTACATAGAGCAGCGTGAGGGGTTTGAGATATATGACAGGGAGACACATGTGTGAAGACTCAGTAGAGCCCTTTATGGTCTCAAATAGGCACCTTGAGCATGGTACACTCAGATTGATACATATCTCAATGGATTAGGCTTCACAAAAAGTGAAGTAGATATCAATCTCTATCACATTGTGGTAGATGGAAACTTGCTTATCTTAGTAGGGTATGTTGATGAATTGATACTTACAAGGGATGAGCAATTGATTCACTCTTTCAAGGAGGACCCTGTAAGAGAATTCAAGATGAAGGACATGGGCTTGATGCATTACTTCCTTGGGTTGGAAGTATGGCAAGGAGATGGAGATTTGTTTCTGAGTCAGGGGAAGTACCCCTCTAAAATGCTACAAAGATTTCATATGCAAGACTGCAAGCCTATGGACACACCTCTAGCTACAAACTGGAGGAAGGAGCATGGATCTTCCAGAGAGACAGTAGATGCTATCATATATAGACATCTTGTGGGATCCCTTATGTATCTAGTGAACATAAGGCCTGACATATGCTATGCAATTAACCAGTTGAGTCAATTTATGGTGAAGCCTACCAAGCTTCACTGGAAGGAAGCAAAGAATGTGCTCAAATACCTTAGAAGCACTACAGATTATGGGTTATGGTACAGGAGAACAAATGGTGTGAAGCTCCAAGGCTTCACTAATGCATATTGGGAAGGGATTCCATCAGAAAGGAAGAGTACTTCTTCAGTGTTAGGTCTGTTGTTATTTGTTAAAATAGGCAACTAGGGAAAAACTTCATGTGGGTCATATTATCCATGGATGATAATATGTTCATTAATTTCATGTCATCGAGAGGTGTAGGATTGATATAAATATCATCCAATTCCGATAAGTATTCATGGAGATATGAATTTATTTTTATTATGGAATTATTATCAAGCCGACATACAACTCATGTAGGCTCAAAAGCCCAACAGTCATCTATTCAAACACCAACGTTGTGTATAAATATAGGAGGACTTTTCCTTATTTTGACTCACTCATCTCATCACATCTCTCTCTCTCTCTACTACACAGAAAAGAGTCTCTTCTCTACTGCGCAGAAAAAGGGTCTCTCCCTCACACATGTGAAGTTGGAAGCTGCTGAAACTAAAGCTGCGACTGCGGAAGTAAAGTTTGACCCGTGTGGACTAGAAGATCTCCTCATCTGAACTACTTTGTAGGTTCATCTGAACCTCCTTTGAAAGCCACAACTTTTGGTGGTGGAATCAAGTCAATCTAACGGACGGTTTGCAAGATATCGACTGCCATAGTTTGAAGGACGTTGCTGAAACTGAAGCTGCAACTGCAGAAGTGAATTTTGACCCGCGTGGACTATAAGATCTCCTCATCTAAACTGTGTTGTGAGTTCATCTAAACCTCCTCTGAAAGCCGCAAATTTTAGTGGTGGAATCAAGCCGATCTGACAATCTGTTTGTGAGATATCGTCTGCCCTAGTTTGATGATGAAGCCGCTAATGTTGATGCTGTTGATCTAGGGTTTTCTACTGCTGATATAAATCAGATTTATTGTACTATTTCTCTTTGGTGAATTATTGAAGATAAAAGAAGATTTGATCAAAGGGTTTCCCCACACATTGTGGGGTTTGTTCTTGGCCAACCGCCACATCTTGTGTCTCTTGTCTTGGCTTTTTTTCTCTCGATCGTTTAATGTTCTATTTGCACTTTACTTTATGTACATGTGATTGCTAATCTATGGAATATAATAAGAAAAAGAAGCAAACTGTTATAAGCATAGAACATACCATAACTTAACATGGAATCGGAGCCGAGGTGAAGACAAAGCCCGAGAAAGAGCAAGAGCTATCACTGAAGAGAAGATTGGCAAGGCTATGCTAAAAGACTGATGGGGTCCTCAACACTCTTTCCTATCGGAGACAAGCTCCGTGAGAAAGCTGACTATCATGGATGGAAGATGTCTATCAATCTAACCCTTGAGCATCAAGGAGTGTTGGATCATGTGAGAGGCAATATTATTGAGCCTCCATCAAATGCACCTCATATTGCTAGGAATAAATGGAGGAACGGAGAAGTTAAAGCGAAGAAGATCATCTGGGACTCTATCGACAAGCACTTGTTGGCCTACATCTCTGAACTAAACACCTCCAAGGAAATCTACGATAGACTGGTGAGTTTATTTAAAGTTAATGATGCAAATCAAGTTTTGTTTCTTAGAAACAAGCTAAGGGAAATCAAGAAGGGTAAAGATGAGAGTATGCAAGCATACTTCTTAAGAATCACCAAAATCAAGAACGATCTCCTATCTATTGGGGAGACTATTACTGACAGAGAAATGGCACTCACGAACTCTTGGAGGATTACCATCCGAATGGTACGTGTTCATGACTACTCTTCTAAACAATAATGTAATTCCTGGTTTCGAGGAATTAATGGCTAGATGCATTCAAGAAGAAACAAGGGTAGAAGAGAAAGAAATGCCCTTGCCTAAAGGTCCTCCCGCTGCTTTTTCTTCTCATGCTAAGAAAATAAATAATTCTGGGTCTAAATCAAAAAGAAAGGTTGGACCTAAGGGTGTAAGAAAAGGACGATGTTACATTTGCAATAAAGCAAGTCACTATGCAAGGGAATGCCCTGATAGAAAGGACTCTCACCGTGACGATGATCAAAATCCCTCTCATGGTAATCGAAGGAATGGAAAATTCAATAGCAAAGGTAAAAGGAATGTTGGAAATCAAGGAAGAGGGCAACCATTCACGAAGGCTAGAAATTCCAGGTATGAATCTAACACTGTTGACAATAAGCAAGCTGAATATTATCTATTAGCTGCTCTATCTACCTCCGCTCCTTTGGACTCAATGGGAATTTGGCTCATTGATAGTGGTGCCTCCAGACACTTCACTGGTTACAAAGAAGTTCTCCATAATCTGGTAGAGAAAGAAACTAACTTGGAAATTGTCCTTGGAGATGACATGAAATACCCCATGAAAGGTGTAGGCAATGTTTCTCTCAAATTGAATCAAGGTAATATGATCCACTTACAAGATCTATTATATGTACCTGAACTCAAAAAGAACGTGGTATCCATCTCGGCAATGGAAGACAAAGGCTACAAGGTAACCTTCAGCGATGGCAAGGTATGTATATGGAAAAATAATGTTAAATATGCTTTCACTCTTGGGTTTCGAGTTGATTCTTTATATCAGGTCGGTGGAAGTCCACTAGGTGTCATGTCTTGTGACACAACTCTTCAATCCGAACTTTGGCATCGGAGGTTTGCCCACCTTCATTACAAAGCTCTACCCGATGTAAGATAGATGGTAACAGGGATGCCTGAATTCTAAGTAGAGAAAGAAGGTGTATGTCAGGGATGTGCCTAAGGAAAGCTCAAAAGGGGACCATTCCCCTCAAGTCAAAGCAAGACCTCCAATATATTACAACTAGTTCACTCAGACATATCTGGTATGATGCCTATGAACTCCTTGGGAGGATATTCATATTATCTTACTTTTACATATGACTATTCTCAAAATACCTGGATATACTTCTTGAAAAATAAGGATGAAGTGTTCTCTTGGTTTCGACACTTCAAAGCCCTGATCGAGAATCAAACCAAAAAGAAGATCAAGATCTTAGGAACTGATAATGGGACTGAATATGAATCTAATGAGTTCCATGATTTTTGTAAAGAAGCTGGCATCAAGAGGGAGACTACTACACCATATACTCTTGAACAAAATGGTGTGGTGGAAAGGAAGAACTACATGATTATGGAAGTTGTTCAGGCCATGCTACATGATCAAAGACTTCCAAAGTTTCTATGGGCTGAAGCTACAAACACTGTCGTATACATACAAAATCGATGCCCTCATCAATCATTGGGTTCCAAGACTCCTGAAGAAAAGTTCACTAGTAAGAAACTTGATGTTTCTCATTTTAGAATTTTTGGAAGCCCTGTATATTTTCATGTGCCGAAAGAGAAAAGAAATGAATTGGGTGCATATGGAAAGAAGGGAATTTTTGTGGGCTATGGTGAAAATACTAAAGGCTATACAATCTATGTAGCCGGTCAAAGGGAAGTCATGATGTCACCTTTAACGAAGATATGGCTCTTAACAAGGTGGACAATCTTCCGACTTTGAGGAGCTCTCAAGAAGCCGACACCAGGGAACCAAAAGAAAAGGATGATGAATCAATGCCTGATGTAGAAGAACCCATGGATCCGATTGATCCTCCTCCACATGAGCCTTCCTCTTCTAGGAAGAGGCCTTCATGGCTTAGGGGGCTACTTGATGATGCTGAAGGACATGTTGCACCTCGAGGAACCTTTCATGAAAGCCTAATAGGTATCAGGGATACCTGACCATCATGAGCATGATCATACAAAATGATCCTTCATCATTCTCAAATTTCGTCAAGCATCAAGTATGGAAGGATGCTATGATAGAAGAATATGAGTCTATTATGAATATTGATGTCTGGGAAGTAGTTCCCAGACCCTAGGACAAGACAGTTGTTACTTCCAAATGGCTTTACAAGATAAAGCATGCAGCAGATGGATGTACAGAAAAATATAAGGCTCGTTTTGTTGCTCGTGGTTTCTCCAAGAAGGAAGGTATAGACTATGATGAGATATTTGCACCTATTACCAGATATACAACCATCCGCTCAATCATAGCCCTTGCCGCTTCACAAGGATGGAACCTACATCAGATGGATGTCAAGACCACATTCTTGCACGGCTCGATCAAAGAAGAGGTCTACGTGGAGCAACCCGAAGGATTTTAGATTTATGATCGAAAATCTCATGTATGCAGGTTGAAGAAGGCTCTCTATGGGCTGAAGCAA
>APFE031686402.1:130407-143375 GCA_000404065.3 Pinus taeda
GCACTATTTCCTAGGACTTGAAGTGTGGCAGAAGCTAGGGGAAACTTTCCTATCTCAAGGAAAATATGTGGTGAAGATATTGGAAAGATTCGGTATGGTGGACTGCAAGCCTGTAACTACCCCAATAGAGCTTGACTTCAAGAAGTTAAGCGGTAGTGATGCTGGACCTATTTTACAAAATGCTATCGAGTATCGACAACTCGTCGGAGCATTAATGTTCTTAGTGAACCCCCATCCAGATATATGCTTCGCAGTCAACACGTTGAGTCAACATATGGTTGAACCCCACCACATACATTGGATTGGTGCCAAGAATCTTTTGAGATATCTTCGTGGCACTATCACTTATGGGTTAAGATACACTACCAGAGATGTGAGACTATTTGGATACACGACTGTTGATTGGGTAGGCAATGTGAAGGACCGTAAGAGCACTTCCAGGTGTTGTTTCTCCTTGGGATCTGCTTCGATATCCTGGATGAGCAGGAAGCAAAAGTTGATGGCCTTGAGCACCGCCGAAGCAGAGTATATTGTTGCCAGCATGGCCTCCTATGAGGCAGTTTGGTTGCGAAATCTCTTCAGTGAGCTGTTTGGATTCACATTGGATACCACCGTGATTCTTTGTGACAACCAGAGTGGGATTCGTTTGTCAGAGAATCATGTATTTCATGATCGCTCCAAGCATATCGATATCAGATACCACTATATTCAAGATATGGTGCAGTGGGGAGCTATAAGGCTCCAACATATTGGTACAGATGAACAGGTCACCGACATTCTGACAAAACCCCTTGGGAAAGTAAAATTTCTGACTTTCTAGGAACAACTTGGAGTTGTTCAAAGACCCTCTGATGAGGGTCATGTATGATGCATTGAGCTCTGGGAGCTCCAGGGGAGGTACGGGGTACTTCTTGGAGCAACATATGACCATAGGATAATTCACTATCCCCTGATGGTATACATGTACACCCCATGGCGACATTGTAGCAGGATTGATGTGTTCTCTTGTGAGGCCTGGATTGATGTGTTCCCCATGGAAATTGTAGCAGGATTGATGTGTTCTCATGTGAGGCATGGATTGATGTGTTCTCCATGGCGATTGTAGCAGGATTGATGTGTTCTCCTGTGAGGCTTGGATTGATGTGTTCTCCATGGCGACTGTAGCAAGATTGATGTGTTCCCCTGTGAGGCCTGGATTGATGTGTTCTCCATGGCGGCCTAGATTGATGTGTTCTCCATGGGGATTTTAGCAGGATTGATGTGTTCTCATGTGAGGACAGGTTTGATTAGTTCTCCTGTCGAGGCATCCTACCCATGTAGTCTGGGACTCATGGGAAGTACCTCTCATCTGATCAATGAGCAGGGAAATGAAGTTCGGGACCATAATAGTACCGATGGATGCATTGTTGTATCTACCATACTCCCTATGCTAGGATGACCTCCATTGATCTGGGATCAATGATACTGATTTGGGACCAGTGGTAGGAGTTGTACCATACTATGACACTGACTTCGGGTCAGTTGAGACTAGTCTGGGACCAATGGTACATACTCTGAGACTGACTTCGTGTCAGTGTAGTCCTGGTCTGGGACCAATGAGAGTGGTACATACTATGAAACTAACTTCGGGTCAGTTGAGACTAGTCTGGGACCAGTGGTACACTCTCTGAGACTGTGATACTAGTCTGGGACTAGTGGTAGGAGTGGTACTTACTATGAGCTGACTTCGGGTCAGTTGAGATTGGTCTGGGACCAGTGGTATGCACTCTGAGACTAAATTTGAGTCAGTGAAGGATGATACTGGTCTGGGACCAGTGGAGTTGTACTCACTATGATGTTGACTTCGGGTTGGTTGAGACTGGTTTGGGACTAGTGGTACATACTCTAAGACTAACTTTGAGTCAGTATGATACATCCTCGATCATTTCTTCTTCTTCATAATTCGGACAAAAGCATAGCAGAACAAAACAAAGCAGAGTAGCGCATAATAGAGTAGAGCCATACAGATCGGTACAGGGTAGAACAAGACAAAGAAAAAGAGGCAGAATAGAGCAAAGCAAGGCAAGGTTCAGGCTGTACAGGGCAGTGCATTTCATGGATGAATAGTAACGACCAATAGACAAATTGCAGATGAAGTTCTCCTTAGTTGAGAGGGAGTGTTAAAATTGGAAACTAGGGAAAAACTTCATGTGGATCATATTATTCATGGCTGATAATATGTTCATTAAATTCCCCTCATCGAGAGGTGTAGGATTGATATAAAGATCATCCAATTCCGATAATTATTCATGGAGATATGAATTTATTTTGATTATGGAATTATTATCAAGTTGACCTACAACTCATGTAAGCTCAAAAGCCCAACAGTCGCATCTATTCAAACACAAACTTTGTGTATAAATATAGGAGGACTTTTCCTCATTTGGACTCACTCATCTCATCACATCTCTCTCTCTCTACTGCATAGAAAAGAGTCTCTTCTCTACTGCACAGAAAAGTGTCTCTCCCTCACACATGTGAAGCCAGAAGCTGCTGAAACTGAAGCTGCAACTGCAGAAGTAAATTTTGACCTGCGTGGACTAGAAGATCTCCTCATATGAACTACTTTGTAGGTTCATTTGAACCTCCTCTAAAAGCCGCAACTTTTGGTGGTGGAATCAAGTCAATCTGACAGATGGTTTGTAAGATATCAACTACCCTAGTTTGAAGGAAGCTGTTGAAACAGAAGCTGCAACTGAAGAAGTGAAGTTTGACCTACATGGACTAGAAGATATCCTCATCTGAACTACGTTGTAGGTTCATCTGA
Source organism: Pinus taeda (assembly GCA_000404065.3). Classification (NCBI taxonomy): domain Eukaryota; kingdom Viridiplantae; phylum Streptophyta; class Pinopsida; order Pinales; family Pinaceae; genus Pinus; species Pinus taeda. The sequence goes on from APFE031686402.1 coordinate 133,214, forward strand.
ACCTCCTCTTAAAGCCGTAACTTTTGGTGGTGGAATCAAGCCGATCCGACGGTTGGTTTGTGAGATATTGTCTGCCCTAGTTTGATGATGAAGCCGCTAATGTTGATGCTACTGATCTAGGGTTTGCTACTGCTGATATAAATCAGATTTATTGTAATATTTCTCTTTGGTGAATTATTGAAGGTAAAAGAAGATTTGATCAAAGGGTTTCCCCACACATTGTGGGGTTTGTCCTTGGCTAGCCACCACATCTTGTGTCTATGGTCTTGGCTTGTTTTCTATCGATCGTTTAATGTTCTATCTGCACTTTACTTTATGTACATGTGATTGCTAATCTGTGGAATATAATAAGAAAAAGAAGTAAACTATTATAAGCATAGAACATACCATAACTTAACATTATTTCCTGGTACAATAAGAAATAGAGATATGTGGCACTCAGCTCTGCAGAGACCGAGTATATGGCTGCAAGTCAAGCAACATGCAATGCCATATGGATTAGGAAAATTATTATGGGTCTTTTTAGTGAGGAGATGGATTCAACAATGATTTATTGTGATAATCATAGTTGTATTAAACTCTCTAAAAATACAGTATTTCATAACAGGTCCAAGCACATTGATATCAGGTACCATCACTTGATATATTGTGAGCAGAGGAGAATCATGATGTTACAGTACATTCCCACTAAGGAGCAGGATGCAGATATTTTGAGAAAGGCATTGTCAAGAGGAAAATTTGAGTTCCACATGTGCAAGATAAAGGTGGTACAAAATCTCTTTCTTGCTAAGAGAGAGTGTTAGAAATTGTAGCAAGAAAGGCTCAATATGACTTGTGCCTTAGTCAAATTGAGTAATTCGATTTCCCACATCATTAGGATAACTTGGATTGCAGTTAGCTTGAGTGACATGGCATTTTAACTTAGTTAGATCAGCAAATTTGAGTTTGTAGGCTTGGAGTAGAGTTGTGCATGTAGTGATTGCTAAAATTTAGTAATCTAGTTTAGTTATTTTTAGTTCAACTCAGTTAACTGATCTCTAGTCATTAATTGAGTTAGTTGAAGGTCAGTTGAGTAGTAGAATTTTTGTTAACTCATTGATCGCTTAGTTAAACTAATCAATCGGCTAAAAATAGCCCATACATGCATGGAATTTGAATTGCCTAGCTAAAGTGGAGGAAAAGACACAATGTAATCATCGATTGTATACTAGTTGAGTTACAGCCTTGGCATTCAAGCAAGTGATCAATTCCTTGGGATTTGCACAAGGAAATAGGGAATTCCCCTATTATTAGGGAGCTCAATTTCTCCTAAATTGCACAAGGAAATAGGAGGAAGCTGAAATTTTGAATTGGCTAAGTGTTGGCTAGAGCAAGACAGTCAACGAGAGAACGGTTTACAGTGCAAGGTGTGCTTCAGAGTTGAAGCAAGGCATTCTAATGGTTTCTCATTTTCATTTGATTAATGAAAAGTCGTGGAGGGGTTTTTCCTAGTTTGGTTCCCCTGTAAAATCATTGTTTTCCTTGTGTTTTGATGGTTGCATGTCATTGCATGTGTTTCTATCTTGTGATTTTCTATTCCACAAATTGTAGAAGAAATTTGTATCTCTTGATTTCAGTTCGATTTCATCAGTAGTAGAAAAATTATTTCCATTTCTACACGTGTTGTCCTAAACTTTTTACCTATTTATCTATTTAGAGAAACAGATTTTAGTTGTCCATTGTTTCATTTTCTTAGTCACTCCATGGTTTGTCCTCTGAAAATTTTACATCTTTGCTCACTACAAATTTCTTGGTGATTGGGTTATACAATTTATAGGCTTCAAATTGTTCATTATATCCAATGAATATGCACTTATCCCTCTTACTATCAAGTTTTCTTCAGAGCTCTTATAGAACATGTGAATAGGAAATATAAACAAAGATAATGAAGTGAAAGACACTTGTGGTGCCACTCCATGCTTCTTGAGGCATTTTACCTTTCACACTTTTTGTGGAGATATATTCAGTATGTTTTGAATAAGCAACAACATCAACCCTAAAATCATTGGACAATTATTTAGCTTTGATCATGCTCCTTGCCATGTTCATGATGCTCTGATTCTTCCTTTCAACCACACCATTATGTTGTGAAGTATATATGGTGGTGAACTGTCTTTTAATTCCTTGGTGTCTACAAAAATTTGCAAACTCCTTTGAGTGATACTCTCACCCTCCATCTAACCTAAGCACTTTGACATATTTTCCATTTTTCTTTTTTGCTTCAGCCTTCAATTTTTTGACCTTTGTAAATGTTACATATTTGTTTTTGAGGAAATATACCCATACTTTCCTACTAAAATCATCAATAAATGTTAGAAAATAAAAACCTTCCACCAATGGATTGAGTTTGCATGGATCCCCATAGATATATGTAAACTAGTTCTAGATTTTCTTTGGCTCTATAGGACGTTGTTGAAAAATTATCTCTTTGATATTTTCCAAGGATGCATCTTTCACAAGGATTGGTTTGTTCATTCAATATAAGTAATAACTTAATCATTGACTCTTTTTGTAATAAATTAAAACTCCTAAAAGGTAGGTGATCATACATAAAGTGCCATAGCCAAGTCTCATATGTGCTTGAGGTTGTGCATATGATTGTAACAAATTTACACTTTTCAAATTCAAAGGAAACATTATATTCTTGTTCATTTGAACCTTTGCAATAATTTTCCTACTAGGTGATTTCTCTATGATTATACATGTGGAGTCCTTTAATCTAACATCATAACCATTTTGACTCAAATGTCATATGATTATAGGTTATGTCCATATTAGGTACATAGAATACATCAAGAATGTCGTTCTTATCCTTGTTTGGTTAAGACAAATAGAACACCTTTTCCAAGCATTGACTTCATAGTCATTTTTACCTACCAAAAGTAAGGAGAATTTTTTCTCCTACTTTAGACAACCAACCATTGTCCAACCCTACATTTTCTTAGGATATTATGATATCCCACATTCCTCTATCATTTACACCGGTCAAACACCTCTCACCATCTAACATTCCTCTTGAAGGAAGGAATGTCACCATTTGATAGGTACTTTAAACATTTTGCAATCATGTGCTTTTAATTAATGTTTTGGGCATCTTAACATGGATTAAGGGGTGATCTTGATGATTGACCTATCTTGACTGTAAACTTGTTCTCTCATCTTACCATGAGGGGTCGCTTTTTACCCTAATCGAGTGGGACCTCCTCTGAGGCCTTACAGTTATAGGAGAGGCACTATTTGGGAAATTTGGATTGAAATAGTATTTCCATAACCTTTCCATACTTACCACTTTTCACCATTCCCCTAATTTCATATCCATCCTTTGCGTTTTTTTTGGTTGGTTCATTGGGATTGGAAGCCTCATATCCTCATCCTTAAGTCTATGTTGGAAACATTACCTTGGAGGTTCATTTAGCTACAAGAAATGGCAAAACATTCCATGGCCAAAATGAAAGAAAAAGAAAAGTTAAAATGCAAAATATGGTTAGGACATTAATTAGCGCATAGGAAAAAGCCTAGCATGAGCTCTATCCCTCTCATTAACCATCATTCGGTTCCTAAGCACTAGATGCTTCATCACATAATAAGGAACCCTTGTATCTCCCAACCTTAATGAGCGAGACATTGACTTGTCACCAAGGGTTAAATAAATTTTATACCATTCAAAGCAAGCTTGGACACCTAAACTATGCCCCCTATCAAAGCATTATCAAAAAGAAGTAAAAGGCACACTAGAGGGGTGGAAAAAATAGGCAGAGGAAAGGGGTAAATCATGCCTCCATAATTGTTCCCTCCATACATCTATACTCGTGATGATGGACCTCCATCGATTGGTCACATGACCATAACACCTTTCCATGAAGCATTTCCCCTCGACTATCACATAATCACACACCTATGAATTGAAGGGTCGACCTTGGACAAGTCACCTCCCCTTAGGAGCTGGAAGCACCCAACAGGATTGACCATCTAGGCATCCCTAACACAGGTAGGGGACACTTTTATAGGATTTGGTCTAGTTAAATATTTGAAGGTCATCCTAGTTTGAAGTATTATTATGTCTTTAAAAATCAAGTATTTTCCATTATGATGCACCTATGTTCATTTTCCCTAATGATTGGTAACTTTCACTTGATTTTGAGGTAGTTTTTCTAAGTGATATTTTAGACAACAGTAGAGGCCTTGAGCACACACTTCATGCCTCCACTACACATGATGATCGAGTTGTACCTCACTTCCAAAGAGCATGATGACCTTGCAGATGCAATGTTGCCTCTCAAGAGTAGAGTGTTGGACACTCTAATGATTCCAACAATTTATTGACACCTCAAGGCACCACTAATGTTGAAATGTTGAGCTCCCTTTTCTTGTTGCTGGAGATTCTTAATGATGTACCCAGTAGACCTAGCATGCCCCCAATCTAGTCTTGACACATTTCAATATTCATGACTTGATCCAAAGTCCAAATGATGATGGCCATCCCCAGGATGACAAGGGAGGGTTTGTACTACCACTTAGAGTCGTAGCACTAGTGAGATATTATGTAAAGTCATATTCTAGCCTCTTTGAAGATGATGTAGGGAAACTAGAGTAGGGTTTTAACACTTGGAGACATTTCAAGGCACATCTTGAGGGCTTCCCCTCCAGGATGGAGTTGATTATAATGATGGTACACCCCCTAGCCCATTTCATGCACTTTCATAGCATTTATTTCCCTTAAAGGGCATGATGCCATGCTTATGGATAGCTTTGACCCACATGTGTGGGATTTTTTTGCATAATTTTGTTATTATGAATTTGTTGGGTTGGCTTGTAACCCACTATCTTGATCCTTACTCAAAATTAAACTTGTCATAGGAATTTTAGGCTAATATTTTGTTGTAAAATGGAATAACAGATCTCATATAAATATAGGATCCTTTCATTCATTATAATCACCACCACACTTGGATTTCTACCTCTTCTTGAGAACTTGACTTAGAATTTATTAAGCTCGCTACTTGTAGAGATGTAATTTTTGTGGTGCTCTTCCAATTGGAGATTGACTTATGTCTTGGAGATCTCTTTTTAGGATTGAAAGAAGGATTTTGCAATGAAGAATTGAAAGTTTATTACAAACTATTCATTGTTTTACATGTAATTAATTATTGTTAGTATTTTTCTATTCTCAATGTCTAAATGTAAATTGTTTATGAAAAATCTCAGATAATATTTGCATGTTGAATATCTCTTCCTTGATATCCATAAGAGACCTCATACTGTGTCTCTCCAATTTAATTTATCCCCTCACAAAAATATATTGAGGGTTTATATAAGTGGAAACAAGAGTTACTTGAAGCATTTTTCCTTCATCTCTTGACGTAACCCTAAATACTTCATCACCTAAGTGGGACTATGCACTGAAAACCTTTCTATTGATCAAAAACTTTGAAATCTTCATATTTTTTCTTGTTTTCTATTTTCTAATCCTTCTAAGGCAAGTTGCTAGGGTACTTAGTTAAGGTAAATTTATTTTAGGGCTCTTGTGGATGAGCATTTGTGGTAAGAGACTAAGTCTTACCTTATTGATGCTTTTAAATCAAAATCTAGCCTTTTGCATGGTAAAACTTCCCTTTGGAGGGTTGAAGTTATCCTTTTCTAGACACTTTTATGCCCTTAAAACCCTAAACATTATAGGGTGGCATTGCTTGAGGCTTAATTGGAGGCTTTCTTTATTCCTTTGTTGATTTTATCTTTTTGTAAACCCTTTCTTTGGGTCATATGTCCCTAAGTATTCATTTGCTTATGTATCAATAAACCTAGGCCATATGTTCCCTTTATAGTCTAGGTGAATGATACAATGTTCCTCATTTAACAATCATTACGCCTTACACCTTGGTCAATAATTAAGTATATTTACCTAGTCTATTCTATCGTAATCATAACATGAAATACCCTCTTAGGTGACCACTAGGAAGCCCATCTTGTGAAATTCTACTAAAGATCAGGGGGGATATTATTGAGGTGAAAATGGAAATCTACTTCATTATTGAAATAAGGTTTTGCCTTCACCTTGTGAGTCCTCTCATCCTCTCACAAGGCATGCTATATTTTGAGGCAACATTTATTACGTCGTTGTCAGGAAGGAGTTGAGCCAACCTCCTTGAGATCTGAAGTCAAAAGCTTCATCAAAATATTCGTGAGAAATTTTTATAAAATGACAACATAATCTCTCTCCTAGAAACTCCTAACTTTGATCCATCTATTTCCCCAAGTAGCTTGTTTGTCGAAGCCATAGCCCCAAGTAAGAAAAGGACTACATAGAAGATGATTGTCGATACTTCCACTTCTCCCATAGTTCTTATAACTCATGCGGTTAGGAGCCTTTTCGTCACTTCATCCACCTTGACACCATGGCTAGACAATGGCTTGTTGCGGCATTTAAACCATTGGATGTGAGTGGATTTTGTGATGCTCCTCACAAATTCCCTAATAAATATGAAAAGTGGTAGCCTAAATTCAATGGTATTGATGTTATCACAGCTAAAAAACACATGCATGAATTTTTTTGGGTTGTGGGTGGAAGGTTGATATAAGAGGAAGATGTTGTAATGATGTTGTTTGCATTGTCCTTAGAAGGGAGTGCTAGGGATTGGTACCTATATTTACCTAAAGGAAGTCTTAAAAATTAGGACCTTTTCCATCCAACAATTGACAAAACTTGGGTCATGGTCAAAAAAGGCATAGAACTTCTAGACAAGTTATAGGGATCCAAGAAAACTGACAATGAAACTATTAAAGAATTCATAAAAATGCTTGACAAATTTCTCAATGAAGTCCCTCCCCTATACAAGCCTACCAACCATAATATCCTTGAAATATACATGAAATCTTTCCCTACACACTTGTCCTATGATCTAAAAGATAAGGGACCCACGTCCTTGGAAGAAGCCAAGGCCCTAGCTATGAAAATTGAGCATAATTTAAGCTTATCCAAGATTGATTTGTTATTTATCCAAGGGCTAAAGTTGAAGGTAAGGTTAAGTTGAGTTCCCAAGTTGACCCTGCCTTGCAGGAGTTTTCACAAAAGTTTGACAAAATCACCACCAAGCTAATGCAAGGACAAATGACCATGATGAACAAGCTTTCAATCTTGGAAAGGGAAAGGGAAGCTTGTTATAATTTTCCTCCTAAACCACAATTCAATAAGGAAAAGGCCTAAGAAGAACCCTTAAAATGGAATCAATGTCTCACAACTAATACAACAAAATCATTGATCAAACGAGAACTATTACCTCAAAATTAGAACTCTAGCCAAAAAACCCCCAAAAACATGAAAAAACAACAAAAACGAAAAGTGTGTATGTTGGAACATTTTCTTTTCTTTTTTGTAAATTTTCATAATTTTTAAAAATAGCAATAAAAACCAAAGTTTTTTGCGTAGAAAACATGAAAAAATAAAAAGTGTTGCACCAACGTTTTTTGAAACTAAAATTCCAATTTTGTATAGCAATGTCATAAAAAAAAAAAATCCATGACTCCAAAAATCATTAAAATTCCAATAGTTTTCAACAATACATTGAAGATAAAATATCATGACTCCAAAAAACCTAAAAATTCCAACAATTTTAAACCATGGCATTAGAGATAAAACATCGCGACTCAAAAAAATCTTAAAATTTCAACAATTTTCAACCATGGAGTTAAAAATAAATATCATGACTATAACAAACCTTAGATTTTCAACATATTTTGAAATTAGATACCATGACTAATTAAACCTTAAAAATAAATAACCTAAATCAAAAAGTCATACCAAATGCTAAAAATATAGTTCTTTTAAAATCTTAGCCTAAGACAACTTTGCACATTGCAACGAAAACTTAAAAATTAACCATCGAATTGACACATAGTGGGGTCATGCTTAACCCATAACAATTGAAACTTAAAAATCAACCATCTAATTCACACATAGTGGAGACGAACTTGATTCATTGTAAAGAAAACTAAAAATCGACTATTAAATTAAGACATATTGGGTCGGGTTGCTAGTCGAACATTGACACAACCCCTAAAAATAAAAATCAATAAAATTAAAAAGAAAACAAAACAAAAATTTTTAAAAATAATAAATTTTAATAAGTAAAAAGTAAAATTAAAACATTGAAAAAAAAATGATAAATTACAAATTACAAATGACTAAAAAAAGAAAAAATAATATAAACTCCAAAAAAATAAACATACCCTCGATTAGGGTGTGAGACAATTCATAATCCCTCTCAGAACTCTCGACAACGGTGATATGATGGGTGACAGAGCGAAAAGGTAGCTCATGCTAAGACCTTGCATGCGTGATCAGGACAGTGGGGTGGCAGATAGCAGAGGTGAGTTTAATGTGGGAGAGATATGACGCATGGCTCATTACCTCAAGGTGGTGAGGGCGCGTAGCCCAATTCATGCATTTTCTTTGTGCTGGAGACTGGTTTCAAGCGATAAGTGGAGGTGCCTGGGCCTTTATTCCCTAGTGGCAAACTTGGTAGGGAGGTTCTATCCGCAGGATATCACCAGCCTCAGGTTCATGGCAATGGTAGTCGAGTATGTAATGTTTCTTTCCTCCCCTCCTTGACCACAAAAAACTCTATTTCTGACTATTGCATGCAAGATAGTCGACCCCTCCTGCAAATTGCTTTCTAAGCGAAATGGAATTTCCTGCGCAGCAAGCAAGCATGTTTTTGTGGTTGATTTTTATATTGCATTTGTTGTTTATATGTTTCTGTCCGTCTTATATGGTATTTTATTGCTTTGAATGGGGATGTATGGAACAATTTGGGTCAGTTGTCTTTTATAGAAGGATTGTTCACCCAATGGAAATGGTTTTCTTTCTGATTTGATGGTCTGGAACATGAAAGTCCTCTTTATTTCATCATCTCTGGTTTTTTAAAGTTATGGTGTGTTTCTCTATCGGAGTTGGCTCAAGGCGCTCGTCTGTAGCACCTCCTTTCTAAGGAGATAAACTATCCCTGGTTTCTATATGTCAAGTGATCTATCTAAGCACGAGGTGTTGGCGATTGGCAACAAGCAACATTAGTGATTGGTCATCTCGGCACGTTACATTTTTGCATGGCTCGGGCCTAATATAATTCGCTTCTTGTTCTTTTCCTTTGTACATGTGTCAGGTCTTATTAGTTGGGGGTTTAGCTCAGCCTGCACACCGTTAGTCTCTTCTCGGTCTATGGTTTGGTCGGTTTGGGTGGTAGGATATACTGTGTTGGATTGGTGGTTGATAGATATGGCTTGGCCTTCTTTGAGTCTTGGTCCATCAGGAATAGGGGGTCGTGGTCACAGTCAAAAGGCTAAAAATAGAGGTGGACGAGTTCCTCCTCTTCATAGCCACCGAGACAGAGTGGTAGAAAGTCTGATGCCCAACTTATCAATGCAGCGGCCCAAGCTTATAACGCAGGTACTCATGCTCAGGTAAAGCCATTGATTTCACCATGGGAGGCAAATCTCAACCAGTGGGCTGAGAATGAAATGCAGCTTGAGGATTGGTGTTTACTGGTTCCTGATCCCGGCCATACCCGAGGTAGGCTCACTCAGTATAAACAGACGGTGCACCTTTACTAGATGATGAAGAGTATTGTGACCCGAGCTACTATGAATTTTACACATTATGTTAAGTCTAACCCCAGTTTCCAAGAAATTTAGAAATAATTTCAACTTGTCCAATTTCAAATACAGCAGCAAAATGTTCATCTTGGCCGTATTGAGAAGAACATTTTGTGCCTTCCTCAATCAAAATTACCAGGTTCTAGTGCTAAGGACCCAGCCTCGGTGGATTCCTCTAATGAGTAGTAGCTAGAAGCTTATTTTTTATTTATTTTGATGATGAATATGTCGGTTAGTAGTATTTATGTTAGTATGTTAGGTGTAAACTGGTTTATAGACATTCATTCCTATAATGTTTTGTGTGACAGGCTTAAGATTCTCATATTTTGGATGGCATATAATGCAGTTCGACAGCCAACAGACCAGGTTTCCCACTGGGTAGGTTGAGGCCATGGAACGTCATTCATGGATATAACCTGTTTTTTTGCAAATAAATGAATAAAAGGTCCTACCAAGCTTACAAAAAATAAAAAATAAA
>APFE031686402.1:159653-214484 GCA_000404065.3 Pinus taeda
GCTCCCTTCAGAATCTATGTAAAGAAAATATGGTGACAGGCCTTCCAATGGTATCTTGCAGAGATGGTGTTTGTTCCATATGTGTACTCGGAAAACATCATTGGGACAGTTTTGAAAAATGTGCCTCTTGGCACACCTCAGCCCCTTTACATCTTGTGCACAGTGATTTATGTGGTCCACTTCTAGTTGTTTCCTTCTCTGGCTACAAGTATTTCTTAACTTTCATTGATGATTTCTCCAAACACACTTGGGCTTACTTCTTAAAACTCAAGAGTGAAGTATTTAACAAATTCTTGGCCTTTAAGGCCTTTGTTGAAAAACAATCTGGACATCAAATTCTTAAGATAAGATCGGATAATGGCGGAGAATATGTTAAAAACGACTTCATCAACTTTTGCACTGAGAATGGATTTCAAATGCAACATACTGTTCCATATACTCCACAACAAAATGGTGTAGCTGAAAGGAAGAATTGCACCTTAAAGGAAATGGCTAATTGTATGCTTCAATCTAAAGGACTCAGTCTTAGTTTTTGGGCCGAAGCAATTAATTGAGCAAATTATATAATAAATCGCACTCCTACTAAGGTTCTAAAGAATATCACTCCAGAAGAAGCTTGGAGTTCCATTAAACCAGATGTCAATCACTTTCGTATTTTTGGAAGTGAAGCATGGGCCCATATTCCAGATGAAAAGCATAAAGCTTTAGAACCTAAGAGTGAGAAATGTACTTTTGTTGGATATTCTGAAGATGTAAAAGGTTATAGACTTATTCCATTTAAGTCCAAAAATGTTATCATTAGAAGAGATGTAAAATTTGATGAAAATAAATCGGCCTGCGAGCCTAGTCCGGCGGATGTGCCACCTCTTCCTATCTCTTCTACTTTTGAAAACATTTCTTCTTCAGATGATGAAAGTGAGGATGACAATCCTCCCCCCACCTTCTCAGGATCCTCAACTTCCAAGATGGGTCCGTGCTACTCGGGATGCAGCAAGTGATCTTGCCGGTGATCCTACAGATCAACGACGTACACGTTCTCAGTTTGAAAGAGCCTCTTCTTTACTGGCTCAAGCTCCAGTAAATCATGATCCTGACACTTTTGCAGAAGCTTCAGGCCATGCACATTGGGAAGTAGCTATTAATGAAGAATATCATTCATTGTTGGCAAATGATACATGGGATCTTGTTCCTCTACCAAAGGGACGCAAACTTGTTAGACGTAAATGGGTTTACAGAACAAAGTATGGACCAGATGGGAAAGTTGATAAACATAAAGCTCGTCTTGTTGATAAGGGCTTTTCACAGGTTGAAGGCATTGACTACACTAAAACCTTCTCCCCTGTTGCCAAAATGAACTCTATCCGCCTTGTTCTTTCCCTTGCTGCCTCTTTAAGATGGGAAGTCCATCAAATGGATGTTAAATCTGCCTTCTTGCATGGGGACTTGCATGAATAAATCTATATGGAACAACCCATTGGCTTCATCCAAACAGACTCCAGCCTTGTATGTTGACTTAAGAAATCTCTTTATGGTCTCAAGCAAGCTCTCGGGCTTGGTATGCCAAAATGGATAGCTTTCTTTTAGAATCTGGCTTTTCTAGGTGTTATTCTGACAATACTGTCTACACCAAGAAAGTGGGCAACTCTCTTATCATCCTTGTTCTTTATGTTGATGATCTTATTCTTACTGGTAGTGATCCCAACCTTATAAACCATGTGAAGTCCCCAGCCTTAAAAAGAAGTTTGAAATGACAGACTTAGGACACTTACATTATTTTCTCGGTCTTCAATTCTTGCAATCCAAGGAAGGTATTTCCCTTTCCCAATCCAAGTATGCCTGTGATATTCTACGCCATTTTCACATGGAAGACTGTAAGCCAACTCCTTCTCCCTTTCAGTCTAGAGTCAAACTTTCAGTCACTTGTACTTCCCCTGAAGTTGATGCTACCTCATACCGTCAACTTGTAGGAAAACTTTTGTATCTAACCCATACTCGTCCTGACCTTTCCTTTGTTGTTGGTCTTATTGCTCGGTTTATGCAAACCCCACGTGAAAGTCATTGGAAAGTAGCTAAAAGAATACTTTGTTATGTTCAAGGGACAGTTCAGTTTGGAATTCATTATAGTGCCGAAGCATCTCCTCTATTGGTTGGTTTCACTGATTCTGATTGGGCTGGTGACCCTGATGATCAAAAGTCTACTGCCGGTTATGTGTTCACTCTTGGTTCAGGACCTATTACATGGGCTTGCAAGAAACAAGGTGCCATTTCTCTTTCTTCAACAAAAGTAGAGTATCGTGGTGCCATAGAAGCTAGTGAGGAAGCCTTGCGGCTTCGACAGATCCTATCATAGTTTCGTTTTCAGTAGCAGCATCCGACTACACTTTGGTGTGATAATCAAAGTGTCATTCAACTATGCAAAGATCCAGTCCAGCATCAACGTAGCAAACACATTGAAGTACACATGCACTTCATCAGAAATCTCATTCATGACCATGTTCTTGAAGTGAAATATTGTTCAACAGATGATCAAGTTGCAGACATCTTTACAAAGGCTCTCACGGAGGCGAATTTTACTAAACTTCGATTTATGGTTGGAGTTCAGGAAATTGTCACTAAGGGGGGATAGGCTCTAGTGCCTCCTTCCTTATCCTATTGTGTCATATTTGTAAATCCTTCTATCCTATCCCAAGTTGTTCTTAAGGGGGATGTTAGGATATTCCGACTCATAGGAATAGTTAAGTATAACTTGGTCTAGTATAGAGTTAGGTAAAGTGTGTTTCTTTACTATGTACATTTGTAACTTACAATCTGACAGTCACGATATGTAGTGATCCGATGGTTTATTCTCTCCTCGGTATTATCAACACTTCATCCATGGCTTAACACCCGATTGGTCCATGATTTCTATTTAAAGCGCATGGAGGGTCATTTGTAGGTTACCTGTTCATGAGAGAAGCTTATGTAAATTTTCATTCTTTTATTAATAAATTGCCTGAAGTGGCCGCGTTGGCTCAGGTCATGGACTGTTTCCCTCTTTGAGGGTTTTAACCACGTCAAAAATACTGGTGTATTGATATGTGATCTATTTGTGAACGGTGCCCTTTGGTGTTCTGTCTGAGGAACTTACCCTGTAAATTCCTACAGATGCCATCCTTCTCTAGACACTTGTGCCCAAAAAAACTTAACCCGGCTAGGGCTTCAACTTCAAGTTTAATTGGAGGGTTTGTTTTATTCCTTTGTTGATCTTATCTTTTTGTAAACCCTTTCTTTGACTCGTATATGCCTAGGTTTCCTTTGTTGCTACATATTGTAGAAATTATGATGTAGGTTTTCCTTTTGTTTGTTGCATGCTTCATCTTGAGGATCCATCTCGAGCCCACTATTGATTTACCTGCTAGTCTTGGGACCACTTCCCAAACATTGTTCTTTACAATGGATTTGTATTCCTCCACCATTGCATCAACCCATATAGGTTGCTCTATTGCTTCCTCGAAAGAGGATGGCCCAGTGACTACAAACTCAATCATTAGAGCCATGTAGCTAGTGTATCAATCAAGTGACCTCCTCTGTCTGCGCATTTTTGAACGACCTCCCACATTCTCCTTCGCATCCTACACAAGTCTATTAACTTCCCAGGTTTTTTTCCTACCTTCTCTGGATGGCTTTGCTTGAGTGGATGTCTCTAGTCTATGCTCCTCAATTTGTTGCTGCTCCATAACTTCCTAGAGGCTCCTCCTTTGGAGTTAAAAGCTCCTCTTCTGGTGGAATCTAAAGCTCCCTCTCAAAAGAGCATTGCATCACTTTCTCCTCATCAAATTTTACATCCCTTCGCACAAGAATCATTCTGAGGGATGGCAAGTTACTGCATATCCCACAAATACCCCCAATTTTGTTGTCGGCTCAAGCTTCTTCCTTGAATCTTTGGAGACAGGGCGGTAAACAGAGGCTCCAAAAATCCTGAAGTGTGATACATCTGGCTTCCTCCCTGAGCAAGCCTCCTCCAGTGTAATCATACCAAGAATTCGATGAGGACTCTAGTTTTGCAAATAGATTGTTGTGTTGCATGCCTCAACCCACAAATGTAGAAGTAGGCCTTGGTCATGCAACATCACCCTCACTGCTCCCACAATGCTACAGTTCTCTCTCAGCGACCCCATTCAATTGTGGGTTGTGGGGTGTTGTCAAATCTCGCCAAATGCCTTCTTTTGCACAGAAATATTTAAATTCATTTGACACGTACTCACCTCCATTATCGCCCCTGAGAGCCTCACCTTCTTGCCATTTTCTTTTTCAACCAATGCCTTGAATTCTACGAACTTGGAGAATGTCTCATCTTTAATCTGCATGAAGAAGATCCAACACTTTCATGAAAAGTCATCAATAAAAATGACAAAATATGTGTCTGGTAGTGGACGCTGTCAAGAAAGGTCCATAGAAATCAGAGTGGATCATTTCTAGGACTGCATGTACTTTGTTGTCTCGATCATGGAATGTGAATTTTGCGTACTTCCCCGAGGTACATCCTATGCATACATCTTGCTACTCAAGTTCTCCTTTGGGGAGACTAGTGGTCATTTGCTACATAATCTTCAAGGCGCCATGATGCAAATGGCCAAGTCTTATGTGCCAAAGTTCATTGACATCACAACCCTACACTTTCTTCTCCTTAGAGCTTCATGCAACACAGTCTTCCACATCTAGCTTATACATGTTTTTCAAACGAACCCCGATCTCTTTCACCTGTCTCGTGGTTGTGTCCCAAGCATGCTTTTCCTTTGAAGATCACATCATAACCACGGTCTTCCAAAACTGCAACAAAGATGAGGTTTTTATTTAGGCCTGGAACAAATATGACATCCTTGAGCCTAAGAAGGGAGCCTAGCTCCCTCAGAAAAGTGATTGTACCTATCACGGTCGCGTTGTACCTTTCGTTGTCCCCTAGCTCGATGTGCATCTGCAAATCTTTCTCCCCAAGGTCACTGAAAAAGTCTCTACACTCTGTCATGTAGAACAATGCACCCGAGTCCAAGTACTACACACTCTCCATCATTGTGTTGGCCATGCATGCGACAATGGTAATGTCAAGCTCGAACTATGAAACCAAGGCTTCACCTGTTGCTCCTCGTGAGGTCTTTTTGCTTGCCTTTTTGTGTGGACACTTCGTGGCATAGCGGCATAGTGGACAATGGAAGCATTTAATTTTTGACAAATCTTTCTTCTTGCCCCCTTGGTTGGATTGATATTTCTTCCCTTTTTCTTTCTTTCCCTTTCCAACCAATGCAAAGTTTTCTTCATCCCTACCCTTGGATGAAGTCTCATCTCTGGTATTCCACCTTGTTTCCTCCTGTAGCAAATTGGACCATAAGCACTCCCAATCCGGTAGTTTCTCCCTCCCGTTCACTGAATCTTGATAGTTATGCCAACTCTTGGGAAGGCCCAGAAGGGATAGGCTTACCAAGTCATCCTCTGAAACAGTAACACCAACTCCTCCAAGCTCATCGCAAACATGTGTGACCCTGCTCAGATACTGCTAGTGTCATTATTCTGCATCTTGATATTTCGAAGTTTATCCTTTAGCGCTAGCTTCCTGTGGTCACTACTATTCTGGAACAAATTTGTCAGTGTCTGCCACATATGGAGTTCCTTTCCCATGGAGATTGGTGACAATGTAGTCCCGTACTCCCTCCAATATTATTCTCCTCGCCTTGGCTACATATTTCTTCCACTAAGCAAGGTTCTAGGCATCAAATTTTGCTAGTTTTGCAACATCTCTCTTGATGTATTCTAGCAATCCATTGTCATTGAATACTGCCTCCATGTGATCCTTCTATGCAATGAAATTAGAGCTACCTTCCAAGGCATACTCTAGCCTCAGCCCGTTGAAGGTCATCTTCTCAGCTCTAAAGAGATCCTGCTACACTAAACTACAAATTCGAACCTCTTGAGAAACAACTTCAAAATTCTTGCTCTAATGTGAATCCTGCTCTGATACCATGTAGAAATTATGGTGTAGATTCACAACTACTCATGAAGTTTAAATCAAAATCACAAGACACAATCCTACTCTACTACTATGCGAAAGTTAATTCACAATTTAAAACAAAAAATTTAGAGATGCAATAAGAAATAACACACATGCACAAAGTATTTTTCCTAGGGAAAGCAATCTGCTAAAAGCCCTAATGCCTACTTGCATTAATTTGATGAATAGAGATGTATAACAATTGCTTTGCTCAATTAAGTACAACCTGCAAGTGAATAACCTATCTTTCTGCGCACTTAGAAGCTCTGGCCAAGACTTCGTCAATTTTTGCCTCTGCTTGGGCCCTTATTTCCTTGCGCAACTACAAAGAAATTAGGCCCTTATTATTTAAGAATTTCTCCAAAATGGATTGCGCAATTCCCAAGGTTGATCATCTAACTGCATGCAACACCTGTATAGTCATGGCTACTCTACAACTAATGTTACACTGCCTTGGAATCTCCACCACAACAAAGGAACTCGAATTCTCTACATGCACTAGCTATTTTGGGTTGATTAATCAATTAACTGGATGATCATTGAGTTTGACTGAAGTCTCACTGCACCACTAACCTTCCACTAGTTCCTCCAACAATTGGAACTAGTTTAACTAAAAACAACTTGAAAAAACTAACCTTGATTGCTACAAATTAGCAATCACGCATGATTAAATGAACTCAACTCCTCTAACTCCAATTTACTGAGTAAACTGGGTGACACAAACCATGTCACACAAGTTAACTGCATCCAAGTTATTTGCTAATGTGGAAATTTGAATTTTCTCAATTTAATCAAGGCAAAATCAAATTGAGAATTCCTTGTTGCATTTTTCAACATATATCAATAAACCCTACATCATATGCTCCCTTGCTAGTCTAGGTGCAATATCTTTATCCGGCCTATGTTTTCATCACCTTTAACCTTATAACATAGAATATCATACTAGGTGATCATTGGGAAGCCTCCCTTGTGGTGGAATTCCACTAAAGAACATAGGGAAGATTGTTGAGTTGACAGTGGCATTCTATCTCATTGTTGCAACAAGGTCTAACCTCTCGCAATGCCTACTAGATTTTGAGGCAACAATCATGTCCTAAAGTAATTTCAACTTTATAAAAACTTGACTTGATTGTCATCTCCTAAAGTAATTTCAAATTTAATAACGTTGTCAATATTAGAAAATAGTTATTTATTATATTTCATAAGATTGTTGCAACCATTGTCCAACAACCAAGCATCCTTGTTGTGATCTTTAATAATTTGACATAAAATAAACATTGTCCAAGATGTTCTTTCTTTAATGTGGAGACATTGGCTTTGGCCATGTTCATCTAATTGTTTGTTTCTACATTCACTTTCATAGTGTCCATGCTTTTTGTAATAGTGACATTGGACTTTGTATTTCTCTGTCCATTTTATGCTTTCCTCTTTCTTGTTTTAAGTGTGTTTAAGAAGATTTGAATGTCCTAGGTGTGTTATGGTGTTGCTCTTTCTTCTACTTGATAATTACCTCAGCCTCTACCAATGAATGCCTGAAGTCTTCAAAGCATGGTCTAAGGATTCCTCTTCTATGTTGATTCTTGATTCATGAAACAAAAGAGAACCCACCAGTTCTTCCATGGTTAGTTTAGACAAATCTTTGGAGTCTAAAACTGGGTAGGTGAGTCTTTGGACTCTTCTATGGAAATGACAACCATTTAAAATTTCTTATGCAAGCTTCCGAGAACATTTTCACAATTTGCTAATCTGCAATCTTCTCTCAATGAATTATGAGTTGATTCACAACTCCAACCACTTCAGCCATGAAAGGGTCAATGTTTTTTAACTCCTTCATCTTCAAGGTTTCAAACTCTCTCTTAAGCTTTGAAGTTTCACGAACATTTTCAACAATTTGCTAATCTTCAATCTTCTCTCAATAAATTATGAGTTGATTCACAACTCCAACCACTTTGGTCATGAAAGGGTCAATGATTTTCTACCTCCTTCATCTTCAAGGTTTCAAACTCTCTCTTGAGGCTTTGAAGTTTCATTGTCTCTACGTTGACATTACCATGAATTATGAGTTGATTCACAACTCCAACCACTTTTGTCATGAAAGGGTCAATGTTTTTTACCTCTTTCATCTTCAAGGTTTCAAACTCTCTCTTGAGGCTCTGAAGTTTCATTGTCTCTATGTTGACATTAACCTGCTATGCTAACTCTAGTGTATCCTAAGTTCGCTTTGCACTAATGCGCCCCTGTTATTCTGAAGTTTCAATCTTCTCTCAATAAATTATGAGTTGATTCACAACTCCAACCACTTTGATCATGAAAGGGTCAATGTTTTTTACCTCCTTCATCTTCAAGGTTCCAAGCTCTCTCTTGAGGCTATGAAGTTTCTTTGTCTCTACGTTGACATTACCATGAATTATGAGTTGATTCACAACTCCAACCACTTTTGTCATGAAAGGGTCAATGTTTTTATCTCTTTCATCTTCAAGGTTTCAAACTCTCTCTTAAGGCTCTGTTTCATTGTCTCTACATTGACATTAACTTGATTTGCTAACTCTAGTGTATCCTAGGTTCGCTTTGCACTAATGCACCCCTGTTATTCTAAGAAAAATCAAGTCATCCACTAAACTTTGGATCCAATACTTGGCCTTGTTTCCTTTTTCCTCAGTTTTGCAAACTTAATTCTTTGGGCATTAATCATGACCTGCAGAGTTTGCTTGATCAAGCTCTGAGAACCATTCTCCACTAAGTTTTAACCAGAAATTTTTCATCCTAAAAAACCGAAATCCATAGCTCTTGCCAACAAGAATTGGTCCCTATGTTTAACTTTGGTTACTTGTCAAAACCATTAAAGAAAAATGGTTGAATGTTCAACCATAGGTTAGCAATTGTGGATACCAGATATTTTACGCAATTAAGATTTTTGTTATTTTTTCGTTTTATGAAATATTTAGTAATCATAAAATCCTTCCTCTACAAATTTCGGCAATATACTTGTAACGAAAGTTGAATAATTTTACTGTAATTTCAATGAAGTTGAAGAACCTTTATTGGAAGATCGTTCGAAAGAAGCAAGTGACTCGTTCTGACTCGTTACCTTGCCGTTTGCTTTATCAGTTCTCATTGATGTTCTCTATCGGGCCATAAAAATTGGAGACATTCCCTCGAACCCTAACTCCTCCAATTCTCACACGTTCACTGCAACGATTCCAATAACGACAACCATCTCCTCGGACAAATTGCTAAGCAACAGTTATTCGATGCATTTGCCACCAAAAGCCAGCATGATTACAGGCTGCTCGGAACAGCTTATTCAAGGCCGTTAGCGCAGCTTGATCAGACTGCTGATGATGATTCTTAACCGTTGATGACCCTATGTTGACAGAAATCCATAGCTAACTTTAGCGATCAGGCTCAAACTTTGCACTGCAACTCGAGGGAAAATTATTTGATGAATTCCCACAACCCTCTTCTTTGATCGACATGGAAACGTCAAGCGGTTTCACGGTTCACCTCCTTGCACGCATTCTTCACCTACACTCCACCGCCGGAATAGACAGATCTTCCATGATCTATATGCTGTCCACTCTGTGAAGAGTCTCACGGACCTGCTTTGGTATCATGTTAATATTACAGGCAGAAACAGGTATGAAGGTAAACTCCAAAACGAATGGGGCTAGGCTTGCCCTTATCACCATCAATATAGAAAAAAACAGCACAGGTTGTTGCTGTCAAACACTAACAATTTCTAACAGATTTCTATCTAACCATTAAATAGAGAGACCAACTAATCACCCAGAATTGGTCAAACAAGTGAGAGAAACCAACTAATCACCGAGACTTGGTCAGGTCAAACAAGTGAGAGAAACCACCTAATCACCCAGACTTGGTCAAACAAGTGAGATTTCATTTTACCAGTTTCATCCATAGCTATCCATTCAGATCCAGAATTAGTTTTAGTGGCATGTCTGTCGTTAAAGTAGGGCAAGAATAGTACTACAAAACCTGCAACTCTCAGAATTACCATAACCCAGCCATTTTATAAATCACTGAGCTGAACTGCAATGCTTGATTCAGTTATGTAACATACTGCTGTAGTGCACACACCCTGGGAGATGAAAATAATTTGTGATTCCAAAGTTGTACTATAAATGATAGAAAAGTTAACCTAATTTTGACCATCACATGATTTCATCCTTTGCACATGTCCTGACAAAATGTTATTTTCATCTTTTGCACTTGTCCTGAAAGATGTTACAAGCAAATTTTAAACTACAATTATATTTCCCAATGTCTCCTATGTGAATTCAAACTCAACTTTGACTAGCACGTCTCTTCTACAATTCCACATTCATCTTTTGCTAAAACGTGTAATTCAAAGCCATACATAAATACATTAAAATAGAGCAATACGAGAATTAATACGAGAATTTAATATCCAAGGCTAGTAAAGGGTATTCTCAAACCTACTAAACACCTCCAGTATTCAAAACAATTGGGCTTACATAACTTACTGCAACACCGTAGTTATTCATGCATGGATGTTGAACTGACGTTGAATTGGGCCTTCTATTCCTAACTTAGCAGGACACTACTTGGACCATTCAAAAGTGATTTTTTGAAGCACGAAAACAATTGGGCTTACATAACTTACTGCCACACCGTGGTTATTCATGCATTGATGTTGAACTGAAGCTGAATTGGGCCTTCTATTCCTAACTTAGGAAGACACTACTTGGATCGCTCAAAAGTGATTTTTTGATGGACCCCCTTTGGGGTTTGAAACGTCGACAGAATGAACACAACACTGGATAATCCGGATCATGCTATTCCAAAAAACTACCACAGAAGCTTAAAATCTAACATATTACTGAACTTACACAAAGCAACCTTGCTGTTTAGCTTTAATATTTTCCAACTGCATAAAAAATAAAATCCTAAATTTCCAATGTTTGATAAAGGTAATTTACATATCGATGTCAAACTGTATGTAGCTTTCACACTAATGATCAGAAGACCTTTTGGTCCACCCCACAGACTGGGTAGTGATAGCTGGAGATGAAATCTGATCCCAGTGGGAGCCTAAGAGAGCCTGTAAAGAGCAAGGAAAATCACAAAACTGTGTGCCTAGAATACCTTGATATAATACAGAAACACAATTGCAGGATTTCTGCATAGTGAGAATGATCATCATGCTACACTGTCTTTTGGTACAAATTTGGTAAAATGCTCGACAGGGTGGCCCGAAATTTCCTCAAGTATATGTTCTTTATCTTCCATATTCCAAACAAGAACGCACTGTTAGCAATCAGAAATCTGCATGAGGCCATCGACTTATGCCAAATTAGCCAAATAAGGGTTGAGATGCGAGTATTGCTTTCTTGCATGCTCAGGAATCAGCTTCTGAAGAAGCTCAGGAGTAGCTCCCTTAATTTCTGCAATAAAGTTCTAGCATAAATTAATAAAAACAATACTATTGATAAGACAATCATGGAAAAACCAACATCAAGCCAAAAACAATAGAAGAATCATGTTCTTACCCTGTGGTTTGAAGTTGAACAGAAGGGGCAGAGGGCGGCCATTGGGCAAGCGAGCACTGGGATCTCGAAGCTCATCAAAGAAAGGGTGTATACAAGATTCAAGCTGCAGCAGAGTAATTGAATTGCCATGTCTCAGAAAAAAAAACATGGAAAACGGAATCATATGAAAGACGGTACAAAATAAAAACTTAAATCCATGTTATTAAATCTCATTACTTACAGCAGTGCAACGAAGGTTTGGGGAGTACTGAAGAAGTCTGGAAACTAGATCTACAGCTTCTGGAGGTGTGCGCTTGTGGAAAATCTGAGAAAACAAGTCTGTCAATTTGGAAACTTACTGAGAAAAGGGAAGTCATCAAATATTTAATGAAAATGAAG
Organism: Pinus taeda; assembly: GCA_000404065.3. Lineage (NCBI taxonomy): Eukaryota > Viridiplantae > Streptophyta > Pinopsida > Pinales > Pinaceae > Pinus > Pinus taeda. The sequence goes on from APFE031686402.1 coordinate 171,585, forward strand.
ACAAGTGAATGAACCTTGTGCCAAGGGTGAGCCTTAATCTGTGGAAACCCAAACTCATTATAATTAGGATTCATACATTTGACTTCCTCACGAGTTGGAGTTCCAAGGATCTACAGCCATAAAGACACAAAAACATTGTATAAGCCTCAATAATCTCCAATTTTCTAGCATGTATGACTCTGACATTAACCCGCAATAGCAATGCTTTTTACCTTGACAATCTCTCCTAGCTGATCTATTGCAGTCTCGCCTGGAAATAACGGCTGGATAATATTACAAAACAATACATGTAAGCATGATGTCCTTGGGAATATTATAAACTGCAAATTTGGTATTGATTCCTGATCTGCAGAGGCAAGACTGTATTCTCAAATTGAAGATAACCCACTTACCTGACCAAGAAGTAGCTCAGCCAAGACACAACCCATGGACCAGATATCAATAGCAGAAGTATACTCAGTGGCTCCAAATATAAGCTCAGGAGCTCTATAATAACGGGAGCAAATGTATGATATATTTGGTTCACCTTTTACCTGATAAGAAGAGCATTAGCATATACATACATACATACAGAGAAATGAAGTTCTACATTAAATAGACGCATACATCAAACCTTACATCCCAAGTTCTTTGAACACAATCTAGTATTCTAAACATTACACATTTCATGAAACATTAAACACTGCCATCAAATAATTTAAACCAATTCAGGAATCTACTAGTTACACTTCACCAACTACTCACCAGAGCTTTTGCACTTCCAAAATCACATAACTTTAGCTGATGATTGTGAGGATTGACCTGTTCAAAATATCATTTCAGAAATCTTTGACAAGCTCATTGAGGTACAAAAACCATGCTACTCATGAACAATAGAGTACTTTAATTGTATAGCAGACGGACCCTCTTTCCAACCACAAATTTAACTAGAATCCAGCAGGAATTTCAGGCAATGTCAAAGTTCTCTTATGAAAAAATTTCCATGCATGGTGGAATGATTCCATTGGTTTGTTTTGCCCAATTTTAAATCAAACCAGATCATCAGAAACAGTCAGAGTTCCAGATCAATCAACACTCTGACTAAATTGTATATCAGACTTCGGCAAGGGAGGGAAGTCTGCTACAGGTTTAGGCAGCTCCTATAAACAGCCATTTATCACTAAAGTCTAATGCCGTTTATGAACAACCATTTATTACTAACAGCTGGCATAAATAAAACTTCTAAATTATGTTGTGTTTGTACACTAGCATACAAAGTTTCCATGAGGAACGAAACAAAGAGAAAAAGCAAAAGTAGTTGTGCATCATGAAAGTAATGGCATGGTCACATACCAGAAGATTTTGAGGTTTCACATCTCTATGGCATACCCCAATAGCATGAATATAGGCTAATGACCTGCAAATCTGGCATCCAACATTTTTGCATAAATAATTTAAGGTGGGCAAAACGTTAACAACTCGATCTACTGAGCAAAGACCTAAAAGCAGTAACTAGTATTAAATTTTTGAAAGATACTAGGACCTCCGGAATATAGAAAACCAAAATACACAGCCTAATTTAAAAAGAAGAATCTCCTAACCTGATATGTATATAATTTTACATAGATCAAGGGGATTCGCTGATTCATCCTACTATAGTGTTTTGCTATCCGATAAACAGTCTCTGGGACATACTCCAGTACCAAGTTAAGGTACAGTTCATCCTTATCAGTAGTAGAAAAGAAACAATGCTTCAAAGAAACAACATTTGGGTGATCTAGAATGCGCATTGTCTGCAACTCTCTGTTTTTGTACCGTCTATCCTGCAAAACCTTTTTAATAGCTACAGTTTCCCCTGTCTCTAAGCATTTTGCCTGTACAAGTAAAAACACTGTTAAAAAGGAGCCATTTTCAATTCAATTCTAATAAACAAAATAAACAAGAGCCTAGGTGCAGGAGAGAGCCTACCTGAAACACAATTCCGAAAGACCCTGTACCCACCACTCGCTCTGCCATATAGCTGATGGTCTGTTGGGAAAAAACAACATGGATTCAAATAGATCAAGATTTTTTTTTTGAGATTTAATATAGGATACAAGAGAATAGAATATATTTATTTACATCCTCGGAAGATTCTGTAGAAACTATAGGACTAAGTTACAGCGAAAATTGTACAACAAATTTCCGCAGCGTAGCTACCCCAAGGCTAACTTCACCTACTATATCTATACTGTAAAATACCCATTTTTCAAAGTTTTTAAACACCTTGAGTATCAACTACCTACTTGTTTTTAAGTTTTAAAACACCTTACATATAAGTTTATAACTACGTACTGAGGACAAATTTTACCAGCCATGTAAACTATTCAAATATTCATGCTTTATTGAGGGCTGCTTCTTACTTTCTTGTACAAAGGTACTGTAACATGTATATTAACCCACCTAAAAAAATGCCTGATGTTCAACATGACTTACTTGTTTAGGTTCGCCATTTCTGCCTCCAATGGTGGTTGCAATAATATGCCCCGCCTCTGTGACATTTCCAGCTACGACAGTTGCTTTTTCTTCCATCTCCTGAGGAACTTACCCATTAGGAAAAATTGATTTGAAACCAGAATTTACTTTCATGTCATAACAAACTATTGTACATTAAAGAATACAAACACTGTAACAGATAGTTTTGTTTCAAATAACCTAAACCTCGTGATCACCTTGTCATCCTTGATCTTCATGGTGTTCATCTCTCTGGGTAGGCGTTCAACTCCACTTGATCCCAATTTTACTGGCGCAGAACCGGTCTTGGTTTCTATTCTCACTGCATGCCCCCCACATGCAGAGGCCATACGCTATGCACCAAGCACGTTACTACTCTATGCCTGTTACAGCACCCAACTTTCTGCCTCGACACCTGCCTGGATTCATGGTCATTTCCTGTATTAATGCCAAATGACTAGACGCTACACGCGCGTATTAAGATTCGAGAATCCCCGTGAAATTTGTACAAATGGACACTTTTCTTTTCAGGGATTTGTTATTTTTTCGACATCCATTGAATGATTGTGATATGACACAACCAACAGGCATAAATATAGAAATTCTTTTAAAGAACGACTATCAGACATCAGAACTGATTATAATCTAACTGGAGAGATATGCTTTGAAATGGAATTAAACAATTTTTGGCAGGAACACCAAACAAAGGAAAATGAAGAAAAATATTTATACAAAATCTGGTAAAACAGACATATTTTGCTAACTTTATCAGAGAAAATAACAACATCGGTGCCCACTAAAAGTCACCAACAACCTTCTGGTTAACATGATCAGAGAAATGCGATGGACTTGGGCAATAATACCAGGAAAAACATGCCGCCATGGATCGCACTGAAAAAAAAGGGGCATTTTGACACCATATGGCATAATAACAGTAAAGAATTTAGGGTGTTTACCTTTAAAAATAACGCTTTCAAAGCAAGGTCACATTCAATCTCTGCAACAGCTATTTCTTGTCGTCCTCGAAACGAATCTTTTACAGGCCGTTTTCCCTTTGTTTTTCAACTCGAAGACCGAATCAAAGGCAGCAATCTGTGGATTTAATGAACTTATATAATCCTTAATGGATTCCTATGCCTGAAATAAAACAGAGAAGAAAGGGAGCCGAATCCCCTTTCCCACAACAGCAGCTGCTTGAGAAACTGTGTGTCGTGCGTAAGTAGTATCAATCAACTCCATTTACAATAGCCTGACAGGAATCAGGCGCGTACGCTGTTTGTCCTTACGCTCCAGCCCGCTTCCCAGCAACTCATATTTTGGGAGACAAATTAAACTGTGAAAAATACACATTAGGTATTCTTTTGACCAGATAAAACGATGGCCGATTAGTCAGAGTAGGGCAAAAGAAGGACAGGCAGTGGTTTCAGGAGTAATCTTTACTCAATTTGAGAGAGGAAGGGGGAAGATTACCTGTAACAGGGGGGAGGTTGGAATTCCCAAGTTTTGAGATTTTCTGTATCGGGACTAGTTTGACCTGGCTTTGTGTTTTACTTTTCAACAACGACTGTAGCTGTAGCTGTGAGTCTACTTGCTCCATTGCATAACTTTTGGCCACTAAATGTTTGCCGTCCAGATGCATATATTCTCAGGCAGGCAGGCAGGCAGAGTGAGTCTGTGGACAGACTGTCTGTTGTCTCCCCCCAATTGTAGGGCTGAATACACTCCACGACCCCCTGCCACAAGCTAAAGATTTGGTGTCACTTCATTTAATAACACCATCATAGCGTTTCGTTTCATCTGAGTTTCAAGTAGCCTCTCATGAATAGGTCAATGTTCTGGGATGAAAAATGTGAGAAATATACATTAAAATAACATTTTACGGTATATGAATCTTGGGGCCATTGTAAAGAGCTGTGGGTTTTTAGGTTCATCTTTAGTTACCAATTCGTGGTTAAGTGTTGGGTTGTTTGGTTCATTTAAGTATATTGGTAGTGGGAAGAATGGAGGTAAGTATAAGTTATTAATAGTAAATAAAAAAATAAAAATAAAAATTACGGTGTGTTTTTAGTTAATTTATAATGCTTAATTTTCAAATGCTAATTTTGGAACTTGATGTATTTTTACAGAGTTGTCTAATGAGGTGAAGGAATTGTCTCGATGGCTAAAAGTGGCTGGAATCCGAGCAAAAAGATTTCAAAAGATTTTGTAGAGGCACTGTTTGAATCCTGTTTTTGATGGCGGAAATGGATTCAGCACCATAAAAAATGTCTAGTACACCTAGAATTTTGAAGTTTAACAACTATAACTTGGATTTACAAAAATCTTAGTCAGATTTTCTCTAAATATGACCGGAATTTCCATAACTCCATAACTTTCGGTCAACTCCTCCGCCTCGTTAGACTAGGCGTATCTTTACCATTTAAACTTTTGGATAGATTGTTTTTTCACTTTCTCCCAAGGATTAACCATATCAAATGGTTTGAAATGTCGACCTTTCCCTTGAGGATTAACTACATTAGATGGTTCCAAACTTCGATCATAACTTAATGATGTTATTAGTCCGAAAGACAATCTTGTAATCATTATGGATCAATGATGTGATTAATCTGAAAGACAGTTTCATAATCATTATGGATCAATGATGTGATTAATCTGAAAAACAATCTCATAATCATTATGGATCACAAAAGTCTAAGATCAAGCAAGATGAGTAAGTGTTGGTAGAGATCTATTTGAAGAGATCACTTCCGGATCACAAAAATCTAAGATCAAACAAGATGAGTGAGTGTTAGTAGATCCATTTGAAGAAATCATTTTGACCCGTTCAACCATGAAACTTGACCCTAATACTTAATAACAGAGACTCCACCAATTAAATTAACCTTCCAAACTGAAAATATAAAATAAATATTAGAAAATAAATTTTTATTTATTATATTATAATTTTGTTAATATAAACCAAATTTTTATAGTCGATAACTCGCATTAAATCGTAACTATTTCCGCACATGTTTTTACACCGAGACAACATAAAGCATCTTTCCTTCCAAATAAAAATTGTTACCCATAAATATATAAGTAAAATAATAATAGATATTTATATATAAGTATAAATACAAATAGATATTTATAAATAAGTATAAATTAAATAGATTTTTTAAAATATATAATATATATTTCTGAAAATCTACTAGTCATCTGACACATTTTTTCATTTATATTTATATTACACAGCATCTTTTCTTATAAAAAATCTCACCAAATATACCAAATACAAATATATATTTCAAAACATCTTTTTCTCGGCATAAAAATTCTTACCAAATATACCAAATAAAAATATATATCGTTTTCTAATTCAGATACATATTGAAATACAATTATTTTACAAATAATTGCGCAAATGAATAATGCCAAACACATATTTATTTTGATAAATAAAATAATATATTCATGTTTTTATAAAGTTAATTTAAATTATAATGGAGGAAAATGCCGGGATTATCACTGTATTATTTTGACTTGTACATTTCATATAAGGTATTTTTTTGTTTTAGGAGTTTCATTTATCAACTTAAACATATGCAATTTGAAATTTAGAAGAAAAATTGTATTGCAAAATGGAATAGTTTCATATGATAAAGTCAATTTAACTATTCAATTAAAAAATGATTTTTTAATTAATAAATAATTTGTCAACTTCCCTAATTGGGGTCTCAATCCAATTGAATGTGGTTATTTTAGATGATCTAAAAATTGTAAATCATGAATAATAATAATATTTTTGGTATTATCTCTTTATAATTGTTATATTTATTATATTAATAAAATTTATTAATTATTTTTTAAAAAATATATAGAAGAAGATTTAGTTATGAAGTTTGGAGTGGTAGTATATTTAAAGAATCATGGAAAAAGATCGAGGTGATTCAAAAACAATTTATAACCTATAACCTTAAGATTAAAAGAAATACTCGCAATTCTCCCATTGAAAGTACTACTATGTTTAGATATATAATGTATAAGAAGAAGCTTTACAACATGGAAGCTAAGAGGTTCCTCATAATTGCTTTTAAATCTAGCAAAAACCCCCACTTCTGGCTAAAGCTTGGATGGCACAAGGATGCCCAGTCTTTCCCCCATTGAAAGCAATATTATGTTTAGATATATGATGTATAAGAAGAAGCTTTACAACATGGAAGCTAAGAGGTTCCCATAATTGGTTTTAACTCTAGCCAAAACCCCCACCTCGGCTAAAGGGTGGATGGCACAAGGATACCTAGTCTTGGTTGACCACTGGGGGATAAAGGAAGAGATCATTTTGGAAAATAAGGATAATGTTAAAAATATCATTACTTCGAAATTTAAGGATAAGTTGTGGGACTATAAGGAGCTCGAGGGGAAAAGGATCTAAGGTATTACAAGGAGGTGATCAACCCCAATTATCTTTTTTGTTCTAACCAAAATTATCTTTTTTGTTCTAACCAGTGTTAAAAAGAAAATGAACATTGTGAAGATTCAAACTAACTCTCATGAGCTTTGAATTGAGATCCAACGTTGAAGTAATGAACATTGTGAAGATTCAAACTAACTCTCATGAGCTTTGAAGTGGGATCCAACGTTGGAGTAATGAACATTGTGAAGATTCAAACTAACTCTCATGAGCTTTGAAGTGAGACCCAACATTGAAGTATTCCCAAAACACCCTATGATGAGAAAGTATGTTACCTTTGTGATACTAAGAGGGTTGAAGATGAAAAGCACTTTCTCGTGAATTATTTGGCTCTTACTCACATCCATTCTCATTTCCAAGACATTTGCCATATTCTTAACTTGATAAATCAACATAACTATAATGATCTAGTAACACTTATTTCTTTTATTTTCAATCATAAAAATAAAATATTAAAAAATCTCCATTAATATTTTACTTTCTTAAAATATACAATTATTTAATAAAAATTAATCTCATCTCATATATACATATATATATTAAAAATATATATTTTTACGAAAATTTCCGTTTAGAAAAAATGATCATAAATTCTCTTCTTCGACTTTTCTACTTTTTAATCCAATAAAACGAACTCCCTTAAAGTTTTATCATAAATTCGCGTATTCAATTCTTTTATTTCTTTATTCTATTAAAAAACTAGTCCAAAAAAATGATCGATATAGATAATTAGACTATCTAATCCGTTTTTTGGACTTCACTATTTAACAGCCTAATTTAGATAAAGATTATATATTTTACATAACTGTATTTGGATTTTTTCATTGTCGCCATGCCTCATTTTGATATTTAACATTAACGCTTATATCAAGATGGACCTGTTTATTTTTTACTTTTGTAGTTGTTATTATTATATATATATATAATATGTTTTAATTAAACAAAAATTTAATTTTATTATTTTTTAAATAATAATTTAAAATTATTAAAATTCTTGATTAACCTTTATTCCAATGTACTCTTTCTAATATGCTCTACCCCTTACCTAAAGCTCGTACTTCGTGAGTTTTTAAAAATTCAAGAGGCCCAACTAGAATCAACTAATTATATATGGGTTTATATATTTAAGGCTTTTAATTGGTTCAACTATAACCACCAATGATATATGCTTTATATATTTAATTTAAGCATGAATAATATATTATATATGTCTATTTTTATCTAATAATTAAATTTAATTAGATTTAAAAAAAAAAATTAACTTATATATATATTATTATATTTTATTTAACAAAACAATTATCTCATAAATATCACACGGGCCAACTAGCAAGGAGACTTGAAGCCACACAAAACATTTATTTAGCAAAACAATAATCTCATAAATGTCACACCCACCAACTAACAAGGAGACTTGAAGCCACACAAAACATGTGCCATACGAGTTAAGTTTCCTCGACAATTTAGTTAGAAATTTTAATCTCATGTAAAATCGTGATGTCAATATTTTATACAGTTAATTTAGATATAGTGTACGGTGTTATTATGTTATTTTTTCATTTTAATTTTAACTTGATTAAAATTTAGGTATAAATTTAGTTTAACTAAAATTTTAGTGGAATATATAAAACAATGCTAATTTTTATAAATAATAATTTTGAATTAATTATGTTAATAGTCAGGTTTATTTTGGAATAGAGTCTAGAGAAATTTAAACTAATCATTAATAATTTGTAAGTAAATGGTAATGATTTAATTTCCTTGAAATATTTTAAAATATTTTTAGAAGTATTTACAAATTAGTTTAGATCTATTTAATTCAGGATCTAACATGAGTCTAAAGGGATTAAAATTCTTCAAGTGCAAACCTTTTTTAAAGTGCAAAATACAATATGTAAATAAACTGTTATCCATATAAATTAGTTAACATAGATAATTAAATTAGTTAAAAAAAATATCATGTTAAAATATTTTGAAAAATATACAGTTTAAACATCTTAGTCACACATTTTTTCTACTTTTAATTTCTTTACATGAAATTATATTATGTTATATAAACAATTAACTAAACATATATAGCATATTAGTTTTTGTTTTTTTATTATAGGTGACATTACTTTTCTATTTAGAGAATAGTTTATTTTTAGTTCACAAATGTTGAGCACGGATGAACGGACACATTTACACATCCCCATCATACTAGGTTGTAGAATAAGTCTCTAAACTTAATTAGAAGTTAAAATTTATAATCAAAGTAGTTATGAATTTCTTTTCAATTTTAGTTAAATTGATTAATTAAAAAATGTCATATGAAATGAGTTATGGATTTTTAGGCATGTGATATTCATAATCCATAGTATTGATCCATAGTATAGTAGCAAAGCCTATTTGCAAATTAAAGTGGGGATGAATCTTTTGTCAAATGTTTTTCAAATATACATATATTTAACTTATATATTAATATTTTTTATATATTTAAATAATAATAATTTAAAACAAGGGCTACATAGTAGCTAGTAGTGCCACTTAGCTTAATATAACTTAATTAAACTAAAAATAAATAGATATAAAGTTCTTTAAAAAATAAAAACAACTATAAATATTGTTTTGTTGAATGTTATCACCAAAACTAAAAATATGATTATAATATTGATTATATTAACATATATACCTTTAATATATGTGTGTCTTAATTTTTTATTTATTATATATTTTTTTATAATTAATTTATAAATAATGTTTTTAATATAATAGAATCATCTTAAATTGAAATATGGAGAAAACTATATTTATGAAAATGAAAAATAATATAAAAAAGGACAAAAATAAATCAAAATAAGAAAGTTAAATGAAAAGGAAATAAACTAAAAGCCTAAAAATTTAGTAATTAATAGAAATTGAAGTGACTAAACAATCTATGATAACACCTCAACCAATCACCTTACAAATAAATAAATTTAACTAATAATAATAAATAACAAAAATTGAATTCCCAATGTTAAATGATGGATAAGCCCCATAATTTTTTTATCAAAGCAAACTAATAGGTAGGCAAAATTGAATGGGTAATACCATAATAAAGTTGTAATTTAGTTATTTTTTATGATTTTATTTTTATTTTATTTTGGCATAGTACATGTATCATTTTGATGTTCACTAGCCATTTAATTTATATTACTGTGCTAGTTGTAATTAAAGAATATTTATTTATTTTTTAAATTAAAAATCTTCTGAAAAAAGACTATTTTTTTTAATTAGATTTTGAGTTTTTGAATATTTAAATATGGAAAAAGCAAAAACATGGAAAAGTTAAACTTCGCTCTCTAAATCTATCCAAAAGCTCAACTTTCAATTTGAACAATAGAAACTTCTTTACCATTCTATAAATTTCAATAATGAAAATCTTTTAATAGACTTTTAGAACTCTTAAAGTAGGTTCATCTTTTGTGCTCAATATAAATCACACTTTAAGGTTCCAAATGTCAACAAAAATAAATTGGAAAAAAAAAAAACTCAACTCAATTCAAATCACAAAAGTCTCAATTCTACATTTGCAAACTATAATCTAAGTCAACAAAAATAAATTGGAAAAAAAACTCAACTCAATTCAAATCACAAAAGTCTCAATTCCACATTTGCAAACTATAATCTTGAAATAAACCTCTGAATCTACTAAAATAGGGAAAATCCCAACTTAAAACATACAAACATTTCAACATTCTTCATCCACCCAATTCTCAAAACATTTCAACAATTCTTCATCCACCCAATTGTCAAAACAATGATGCACTCTCTGAAAACCCTCTGTTCTTCACTTGTGTTGAAAGCTTCCCCTCTCCCTCTGGGAACCATCCATTCTTCACTTATGGTGAAAGCCACCATTCCTGAATCAATTATGAAAAGAATAACCAGGTCAAAGAAGGCTACCTACATTGTATTATTCCAGGGACCCTCCGGTGACTATAAGCGCACCAAGATCACAGGTGTCGCGAAGCCATTGAAGCAATAAGAGCGTGTTTTGAATAAGTTTGCTGCCTTAGAATTTTGAAGAGCGTGTCGCCACCGAACTGGTTGAATTTCACAGTAATGAAACATCACACCAGTGCCCTTTTGTCAAACACCACTGTTTGGCGAACCAAATCTCAACATGGTTTGAATAAGATGCAAAAGTGACGCGGCCTCCACGTTTTCTCCTTCAATTTGAACAGAATAATCAATTTATTCATGAAAAAGAAGCTTCATATAAATAAAATATGAATTGCTGATGTGTGAGACTGTTTGCAGCAAATGATAAGGGTTGAACAAATAAAGCAAAAACCGGGGAATAGTTAAAAGAAAATAAATAAATGACCGTATGTTGCGCTCCACCCAATTATACCTAATCGCTCGTAATCCGCCGTGACGTTGACGTGACTGCCGTGAAAAAAAAACCCTAGCAGCGCCTCTTCCAATTTCCATCCACCCCCCATACCCACGTCGCTTTCCCCCCGCCTCCAGGTAGATACGTCGCGATATTTTTCTACGTATGCAGTTTCGTACGTACACGGTACGAGACCTTTTTTCCAACCCTTGTTGCGTGAGTCAGTAGTCAAAATTTACGGGCCTCATTTACAAATTACCGACACCTGGGACCCACCACCAGTACATGGTTTGCTTTTAAATAATATTATAAACGTCTCCAAATCAGCACTTAGGATATTAATTGGTGAACGCTACGGACCGAGGTGAGTGGTAGGCTTGCCACGTCAGCGTTTACCACTGTATGTGTGGACAAAGGGGGTACGCCATTGCCTGTGCTTGGGTTTGTCCCCTTCAAGTTAAAAGCCAAAATAACAGTTACATTTGCTTCCTCTCAAAAGAGGAATTCGTGACCTATAAATAAAATGAGTTTTTATTGGCATTTTATTAAACATAATATCTCTAAAGCTAGACCCATAAGCATATGACAAAAGCCCTAGCACACCTAAAGCTAGACCCATAATCATATGACAAAAGCCCTAGCACATCTAATGCTAGACCCATAAGCATATGACAAAAGCCCTAGCACATATAAGAGAACATAGAGTTTGTGAGGTTAATTTTATAATATTTTTTTTCAATGGATGAGTAAACATAGACATTTTACTAAATATAAGATTTTAACCTAAACCCATAAGCATATATCGAAAACCCTAGCACATAAAAAAACATGGTATAGAGTTTGTGAAGTGCGTTTTATATTGTTTATATATATATATTAATGGGTAAGTTTTGCTTTTGACTAATCTAGGGTGAGCTTTGAATTCCGACATTGTATTTGGATTTAATATGGTACAAAGTCATTTTAATGTGAGTGGAAATATATGAGTCACGACAACGGTAATGGTGGATAATCCACTCTCTTTACTTAACTTCTCAGCATGAAAATTATTTCATGGAAGATTAAAGGATTTTAACAAAGAGAAACAACGATATCTTAGAGAACATATTAGGAAAGAAACTCTAGATATCATTATATTACCGGAAACAAATTTAATAGGAAAAAAATCTACAAAACTATAAGCTCGTGTTGGAAAGGCAATGAGATGATGTTCTTAGAAGTGAAAGGAAACTCTGGGGGTTGAGCTATTTGGTGGAACCCTAAAGAAATCATGTTTTCAAATTGGTGGTCAACTAATTGCACCCTTACAAAGGAGCTTTAGACATATAGGTACGTTGGATATTGTCTATCTAACAACGTTTTATGGCCTTGCCATCACAAAAGATAAGGAGGCTTTTTTGCAACAACTATAGTATATTAAAAATCTATTAAGGAATTCCTTGTAGGTGGTAGGAGGAGATTTTAACATCATCAGATCGTTCCACGAGAAAAAAGGAGGTATAAGGCGACTGGAACAAATCTCAGAAGTTTTTAATGATTACATTAAAAATCTACATTTGGCTGATCTTCCCTGCAATAACGACATTTACACGTGGAATAATCATAGAGGAGGTAAAAGCCAAATTGTATGTCATTTGGATAGATTCCTTATATCGAAAGAAACTGTACAAAGAGACATATATGTAGAAGCTTCAATTTTTCCATGCATGGGATCAGATCACTGGCCTATTCAACTAGAAATTGACTTAAAAGAAGCCTCGTCAAATCTCCCATTTCATTTTGAAAGGTTCTAGTTCCACAATGATTCCTTCTTGGAATTAGTTAGGAAATGGTGGAATGAATTAGACCTCCACCACCTCAACAAAATGTAGACATTTCATCTCAATTTAAAAGGCCTCAAACAAAAGATAAAGTCCTGGAATGAGTATGTCTTTGGTAACATTTTCGAAGATAAGAAAGAATTGGAAACAAAAATGAAGTGAATCCAACAACATATTATTTTAGAGGGAAGATCTGAGGTGTTAGCAATGACTGAAGCAGACATCCTACAAAATCTAGAGAAACAACAACAACAAGAGGAGATATTATGGAAACAGAAATCCCGGATTCAGTGGCTCAAGCAAGGCAAGAAACTCTATGTTTTTCCATAATGTGATGATACATCGATGACATCACAACAAGATTTTTACTCTCTAGGGATAGGATGGGGAAAGGAAAATTCACCACTCAAAAATTGAGAAGGAATTGGTCAATCATTTCAATAACCTGCTAAGGGAGAAGAATATAGACAGACAACTAGCTATAAACATTCTCCTTCAGTTTATCCCTACGATAATCAATAATGAACAAAGCATAGCTTTAATGAGGTCAATTTCTCTAGAAGAAATTGAAATGATAGTCATGAATATGCCCACAAACAAAGCTCATGGTCTAGATGGGTTCACAACAAAATTATTCCAGAAGTGATGGAGTTTTCTTAGAAAGGAAATAGGTGATCTTATGGAAGAATCTAGGTTAAATGAATCACTTCATCCAGTTCTCAACACGACCTTCCTCACACTTGCTTCTAAAACAGGTAACTTGGAAAGGCCTAAAGGATTATGACTGATAGCACTTTGTAATGTGATTTATAAAATTATATCAGTAGTGGTGGTCAACATGTTGAAGCCATTGCTTCATTCCCTTATATCTCTATCCCAATCTGGTTTTGTTGAAGGATGCTAAATCTCTGATAGAACTATAGTGGTTCAAGAGATATTACACTTATTAAAGATATCCAAACGCCCATATATGTTCATCAAGCTCAACTGATCTAAAGCTTATGATCGAATAAGTTGGACATTTATCGGTCAGATTCTCAAAGGCCTTTGGCTTTTCAAAATAATGGATAACTTGGATATCCTCTCTCATTACATCCCTTTCCTTCTCCATCCCGATTAATGGAACCCCCTTGCAACAATTCCATTCTTCAAGAGGTCTACACTAAGGTGATATGTTGTCACCATTCTTACTCATCATTTTCATGGAGGGTTTAGGTCGAATGTTCTAAAGAGCTAGTGAATTGGGTCACTTATATGGGCTTTGTTTATTTGGAGCCAACTTCCCAATCATGCATCTATAGTTCTTTGATGACATAACTTTATTTGGCTTACCAACCTCCAAGGAATTGAAAAGAATACAAAGACTATTGCAGAATTTTATGGAAGCCTCAGGTATGGAGGTGAATTTAAAAAAAAATGCATCTTCTTCTTTAATTGCTCGGAGTTGATTCAAAACAGGTTAAGTTCCATCATAGGCTTTGGTAAAGGACACCTCCCTTCAAAATATCTAGGAGTCGTGTTGGTTCGACATTATAACAAGTTATCCACATGGAAAGATCGCATAGATAGGAACCGGTGAAAGTAAATAACTAGACATTCAGAGCACTCATCTTTCTTAGCCAACTCGTTTTAACAAAAGCAATTTTACAAGATTTGATCAACTACCAGCTTTTGGTAATGCATATCCTAATTGATGTAACAAACAAACTAATTTCATTATGGACAAATTTCCTATCGAAAGGATCACCTCAAAAGAGCACGTGGGTGTTAGTAGGGTGGCATAGATTGACACTTCCTAAGAAGAAAGGAGGACTAGGTTTGTGTGATCCCACAATAACTAGCCTAGTGTATGCTAGGAAGCTCCGGTGCCTTTGGGTCCAAGGTGGTTCCCAAACCTATAAAGAAATATGGCTATGCAAATACCTACCTTTGAATACACAAGTTGAACAAATGCGCTTTGATGGGAAAATCAAAGGTTCGGGAGTATGGTATTGGGCCTTCCAGACAAAAGGCCTTGTCAAACAAAATGCATTCTGGGAGATCAGAAATGGCACGACAGCTGCAATTTGGGAGGAACCCTTGCACCAACAACTTATTATGAACAAATTTGAAAAACTCCAATCAATTAAGTAACTATCACAATCTCAAGGAGCACACCAAGTCACTGACTTCTGGAAAGAGCGAGGAAAATATCAACTATGGCGTCAATTGAAAACTCAAATGGATTGGGCTCTCTCGCAAGAAAAATCAGAGGACACACATCATTGGAATGAATATAATCAAATGTTACAAATTATATTCATACGCACATCAGATAAACTGGATATCCTGCAATTGGGGAAACAACCTTCAAGACCATTTACATTAAAATAAAGTTATATTATGTTAATAGACTTTGAATCACAAGACCAGTCATAACTATGGGGTCACCTATGGAAGGATTGTGACTAGCCCAAAATTACAACCTTCCTATGGTTGATCACTTGGGATTAGCTACTAACATAGGAACATTTTAGAACCAAAGGTTTTGAGGACCCATCGATATGTATTCTTTGCTTACAAGAGGAGGAGACAATGAAACATTTATTTCTCAAGTGCTTGTTTACCTGCAGTTTGTGGAATCTTGTCCATCAACTCTTTAGATGTTCAATGCCAAATATAATGACAATTCGATTTTGGCTAGAAGAATGCCTTTAGTGCAACATTAAACATCCCTTAATATCCAATGCTTGGTGCCTAGCCATTGGCTTTTCTCTCTGGGCTCTATGGAAAGAGAGGAACCTTAGACTATTGGAGGGCAAGTAAAGGTCAATTCAATTGTTACAAGACACCATCCTCAAAAGTATCAGGGAGACAATTTTAGCAACTCCTCCACACACAGACGAACACCCCCCATACGAGACTGATACATTAATATTAAAAGTTTTGGGAATACAAACATAAAACGAGATATATGATTCTCTACACAAAGCATGCAATAAACCTTCTAACCCCAATATATTCTTACCTCCACCGAAAAAATTTTATTGACTTAATTTTCAATGGAGCCTCGAAGGGAAATTGGGCAAAGTAGGCATTGGTGGCATCTTCAAGGATACAAACTCAAATCCTTTACATGTTTATGATCAGTTGCATGGAATAACGACGAATAACATGGCAAAATTCAAAGCACTTAAAAAATGGCTTGAAATTACTATTAAGAAAGGTTATAAGCTAATTCAAGTTCATGGTGATTCCCAGGTAGTGACAAATTGCATTAGAAAAATACTCCTATGCCACCTGACGGGTAAACTTATTCATAGTTGGCATCTGAAGACGTTGATCGAAAATATAAGCTACCTATTATCCAACTTCAACTATGTAATGACCCTATACAACCTGCGCTAAGGCAACAAGGTGGAAAACCACCTAGCGAACTAAGGCAACCTGAATGGAAACATCAACATTGACGTATCATGGGAGGAGATGCAAAATGAGGATGGGGTCAATGGGATCATTCAATTGATCCAACACAATTTTACTGCCAACATACCTCTCCCTGATGGGGGTGCCTTGCCGACAACGGAGTTCAATGTTTCCCGGGAGGCACGCTTAACCACACCACACTTACCAAAATGATATTAAGTCACGTGCATGTCCATCCCACAATAAAAAAACATGGCGGTCATTGATATTCTAACTGGGCCCTCTCCCAGCCCACACATGGAAACTGCGTGGAGGGTATGCGCTCTTTGTACAAGGGTTAAACGGGTTATGGTCCTTCCTCTTAAATGCATATACCTCCCACACTATATGTTCCTATGCCCTAGGATCGTCACTCTGATCATTCTTTCTGTCTCTACAAATATGGCTTCCTTGATGTAGGAGCATCCGAGCACTTTCATTAAAAGAGGAATCCAAAGCTGAGAAGGAGGAGACGTGGACCAACATGCAAACTAGGAGGCAAATTTTGTTAAAACATGGTTAAAATGATGGAATGGATAAAGTCTCTAGAAGACTTATTTAATGTAATTTAATCCGCCATGTATGCGTATAGAGAGATTTAGGGTTTGTTAAGCAATTGTGGGAGAAATTCATGGATCGTAAACGATCCCTCCCTTTTGTAACTTCTTATATAAGAGAGTCTGTGTAAGGAGGCGACATATAGATATTTGTGTAAACAAGGTGTGGATTCAATGTAGTCGAGAGGGGAAAGTGTGACTAAGGCTGAAATGCCTTAGGTTGTAATAGAAGTCTGTATATATATATATATAATGAAAATATATGCGAGTTGAGTGAAATTCGTGTATTTTGTCAGTTATGCCTTTTTGAGTTATTCTATGTTGTTGGAGTGTTAATCGACCATAGATCACTAGCAGGATCGATGGAGATCAAATATTAATCAAATTATTGTTATATGGGTGTCGTGTGTGAAAAAAGAGTATGGCAGAGGAACTGTGTTTTAACGCAGATTCCATCAATAGCGAACGAGATCAAGTCAAAGAAGGAATAGACGGAGTAATGCATAGGAGCCATCAGATCTTATAGATCGATGGTTAGTATTGACGATCAATGGAGGAAGGTGAGGCGAAGATGAGAATTGATCTAAATCGTCAGATCTACATATGGGTGAAATCGACAGATATCGGGTCAGAAGATGCACATTGGTTAATTCAAAAACCAGACCCAATATCGATTAAATCACAGTTTAATATTCCCATCGGCTCTGTCCAAAGGAAATAGGCACGTGGAAAAATCCAGACCCAAACATTTATAGATTGAGGACTGATAATTTTCATCGAGTCCGTGAAGGCGTTAAACGTCGCGTAAGTGATCCACCCAATATCATTGTGGACAGCCGGATCAAATGGAGTTTGATCTACGGCATAGGATCACTAAACAAGTCAGTTGATCAGGGAAAGATATCAATTGTCAAATCAAGAACTAGATCGATGGTGGAGATTTAATCGCAAATCGCATCCAGTAAAAGAGTTTGGGTCTATGATAAACCCAGATTTGCGATGTTGCGAAGGATTATGGACCATTAGATTAAAGGGTTGATCGAACGGCGGAGGTTAACTATCGCATTTCACAGGAATCAAGTGCTGGAGGATTGCAAGGACTGCGATGTATGATGAGCTGAGAATGCGATGAAGTGTCGACCGTTGGATTGTGAAGCCAATCAATAGCGGAGATTGAAGAACATCGGAAAGGCTTGGTGGAGAGTGGACCCAAGAAGTTTACTGATGTGGATTTATTCTATTTGAGATCCAGCCTTAAGCGTTTATGGTCGGGTTTCGATGTACTTCTGTGTATTTGCGTTGACTGTTGTTGTCCCAGTTTTTAAGGCAAAAGCGTCAATTAACGCTTCCGATAGAAATGTGGGCCCATAGCCCATAGGTCCACAATCGATATTTTAGAAATGAAAGGGATATTGCCTTAGGGCAATTCCTCCTTTCATCAAGTGGTATCAGATCCGGGAAAGGTTTCCTGCGAGTAGAAAGAAGATTTTGTATGCGAAAGGATGAGGTACAATTATATTGAATGTTGGTGAGTTTGTGATCTTTATATTGTCATACAGGTAGTGGCACAAGAAGGTGAGAAGATTGCAGCAACATAGAGCAAGGAGTGCTCAATTGGTTCTAGAGGAGAGAACCAAAAGGATGCCGAAACACTAAGCTCAGAGGAGAAAGCTTGGTGAGGTATCATGTAACAAAGAACACTGTTACTACAGAGGTTTGGTTGCAGCTCACAAAAGATCATGAAGGCAGTTCCACTTAGGAAGTGGGTAGAATTGCTATGGGATTAAGGAGAACCATATGACCAGGAAGTCATAAATTTTTGTGCCTTGGGAGTTTGATGCAGGAGCATCTGAGCACTCTTCATTAAAAGAGGAATCCAAAGTTGAGAAGGAGGAGACATGGACCAACGTGCAAACCAGGAGGCAAATTCTGTTAAATCAGGGTTAAAATGATGGAATGGATAAAGTCTCTTGAAGACTTATTTAATGTAATTTAATCTGCCATGTATGCGTATAGAGAGATTTAGGGGTTTGTTGAGCAATTGTGGGAGAAATTCATGGATCGTAAACAATCCCTCCCTTTTGTAACTTCTTATATAAGAGAGTCTGTGTAAGGAGGCGACATATAGAGATTTGTGTAAACAAGGTGTGGATTCAATGTAGTCGAGAGGGGAAAGTGTGACTAAGGTTGAAATGCCTTAGGTTGTAATAGAAGTCTGTATATATATAATGAAAATATATGTTAGTTATGTGAAATTCGTGTATTTTGTCAGTTATGCCTTTCTGAGCTATTCTATGTTGTTGGAGTGTTGATCGACATCGATCACTAGAAGGATCGATGGCGATCAAATGTTAATCGAATTATCATTATATGGGTGTCGTGTGTGAAAACAGAGTATGGCAGAGGAACTGTGTTTTAACGCAGATTCTATCAATAGCAAACAAGATCAAGTCAAATAAGGAATAGACAGAGTAATGCACAGGAGTCATCGGATCTTATAGATCGATGATTAGTATTGACAACCAATAGCGGAAGGCGAGGTGAAGACGAGAACTGATCTGGATCGTCATATCTACAGATGGGTGAAATCGACAGATATCAGATCAGAAGATGCACGTCGGTTAATTCAAAAACTGAACCTGATATCGATTAAATCACAGTTTAATATTCCCATCGGCTCCGTCCAAAGGAAATAGGCACGTGGAAAAAGCTGAACTCGAACATTTATAGATTGAGGACTGATAATTCTCATTAGGTCCATGAAGGCATTAAACATCGTGTAAGTGATCCACCCGATATCATTGTGGACTATCAGATCAAATGGAGTTTGATCTACGACGTAGGATCACCAAGCAAGTCAGTTGATCGGGGAAAGATATCAACCATCAGATCAAGAATTAGATCGACGGCGGAGATTTAATAGCAAATCGCATTATTCGGTAAAAGAGTTTGGGTCTGCGATAAACCCAGATTTGCGATGTTGCGAAGGACTATGGACCATTAGATTAAAGGGTTGATCGAACAATGGAGGTTAACTCTCGCATTTCACGGGAATCAAGTGCTGGTGGATTGCGAGAACTACGATGTGTGATGAGCCGAGAATGCGATGAAGCGTCAACCGTTGGATTATGAAGCTAATCAATGACGGAGATTGAAGAACATCAAAAAAGCTTGGTGGAAAGCAGACTCGAGAAGTTTATGGATGCGGATCTATTCTATTTGAGATCCGACCTTAGGTGTTTATGGTCAGGTTTCGATGTATCTTTGTGTATTTACGCTAACTGTTGTTGTCTCTGTTTTTAAGGCAAAAGTGCCAATTAACGCTTCCAATAGAAACATGGGCCCATAACCCACAGGTCCATGATCAATATTTTAGAAATGAAAGGGATATTGCCTTAGGGAAATTCCTCCTTTCATCATTCCTCCTCCCATGGTAGATTGGTTATGGAAAGCAATCTATCAAACAAGAAGATTAACCTCATTAACAAGGTCATTATGTGCCTTCGTGCTAGTTTTGTGAGCCTTTTTTTTTACTTGGGACACTCGATCATTTTCGTGCACATCCCATGGGTTTCTCTCCCTCCTTCCCATCAACTCTCCCATGCTCGTAGTGTATTATAAAAACCTTATGTTGTTTGCAGGGTGGTGGAACTCAAGAGGAACTTATGTCAACAAAGATACAACTTGCCATAGTCTTGACTGGGTGTTTTATATTGAATGAAGGTTGAATTTGTGTTTCGTGGCACTTCTTCAAGGTTATCAACCTCCCTATCCACCTCTCTGCCTTTTATATATAATCTTTTGTTTTTTCGTTATTGGGCACAACAGAGCTTGGTCTCCCAGGTTAGTATATTTGTTGTTATTGTCGTAGCTGGTAATACCAGTGCTTAAGCACTCAGGGTGGTAATCTTAGTTGTATCTTAGGCGTTGTCTAAACCAATGTTTTAGAATCCAGGGTGATCATACTATTCAATCTTCTTTGTGTTGTTTTTGCACGATACAAGGTATGGCCTATGTTTTAAATTGGTGGTCATTTTGTTGCAACTTCCCTATAAATCTCAGACCCAACTAACGTATCCTTCAATTGCCCAGTTCTTGTATGTGGAGTGTGGCATTCTGGTACCTTTTCGATTTGGTTCTAGAAACAAGTTTTGGTGTGCTCAACTCTCATACTCTCACATAGTCATAAGGTCTGGTCAATTGTGTGAAGTGATCCTGCAAAAGCTATCCTCAACTTTCCAAAATTCTACCTTATTCCCTTACTTGTCAATCGCATACTATTTTAGTGCCACGCTAGAATTATACCTCCACTATTGCACAATTAGGGTCTCTTCCTGTGCATTTGTAGTTGTGGTCAAATATCTTGTCTGCAGGTTATATATGGCGTCGAGACAACGACTACCTGCCCAAAGGGGAAGAGCGACATGTGCATCTTCCTCCAGACACAGAGGATTGTTTGGCTGAGAATTAGAGGTAAATTTATTTGAGGAAACCCATTTGGAGGTCAGGAAAGAAATTCTAAAGCTGGAAGCAAAATAATTTGGAGATCATCAATATTTCTCTGACTCTGAAATAAGTGGAGGCAACCTCAAATGGGTACCAGATCCTAGAAAATTTAGAAAACGAGGAATCTATTTCCTTCATTCCATCACTCAACATCATCAAATGGAAACACTACTCAACATGGTTATCCGAGACAAGCAGGTTAATAATTACAAACTCTTTGCAGGTCAGGAAGAAATCAAGCACATCATGTGAGACATTAGATACAACCTAGATGACATCATGGCAAGGTTGACCCAAGTTGAGTGATACATAGCTTTAGATTTTGATACTAGATCTAATGGAAATGAGGAAGAGGATTTTGTCATCAATGCAGTTCCTCTCCACTCTTAATGCTAATTCTGCCTTATCGGAGAATAACTCCCATGCTGCTAGCTCTCTAGGATCATCAATAATCATCCTTGACTAGTTTATGGTTTACTCGGTCCTTTTAATTTCTTATGTGGTGTCTACTTTATGTTTGTGGTGTCAATATGTCCAACTTAGTAATCTCATGCTATCTTTTTGTAAAGGGTGATCTGGCTCAAGTGTATCTATCTGAAGAGAGACACCTTATTTATTGAACTAAGAAATATGTCTAATATGCCCCATTTTCATGTATCTAGAGTGGGGAATTATGGTCAATATGTTTCAGTCAAAGTTTTGAAAACTTGTTGGTGTAAAATGTTATGTAATCTTCTAAGCTATCAATAGAAAATCATAGACATATTTACCAAAAAAGAGTGGAAATTTATGAGTATATTTTTTCAAGTACATAATATTTATATGAAAGTTTGAAATTAATTTTTATTCATTAATAATATGAATAATGTATAATAAGTGCAACATGTTTTTGATATTAATGGTGGTATAAAAAAATTAAATTCTTAAGAGAATCTATTTCACAACTCTCTATATAAGCTATTTAACTTTTGATTCCAAATTATCAATGAAGAATTGTGAACTTAGTGAGGGTGTTATTATTGCCCCCATTGGGTTGTCCTTACAAGTGACATGTTCACCCTTTATGGGTTAACACAATTCTATAAAGAAAACGATATTATTAAGTGAAAAACATCATGATTATTAGATTGAGTCAAGAGATCACATTCCAAAGATCATTTAAAATAATGTCTCATATCTTGGTAGATTCTAGATGCTCAACTCTTAAGTGAAATGGATGATCATAAACACCTTAACAATCCTTGTGACTCTAAATCCAAACTTTAAGTGTGATAAAATAAACACCATCATTTCAATGTTGTGGTCATTCATACACCCACCCACTCAACCACATGGTACAAGGTTCAATATGAAGCAATTTTGTAGGTCACATCTAATCGATACAAAAAACATGTCATTATGAATTCTAACATCCATTTTTTGAACCTAACTTTGAATAGTAAGGGATTGTAATCCAAATTTGACAAGTCTAATATCCAATAATATGTATTATTTTCCAAACCTAAGACAAGCATCGATGAGAGCAAGTGTTTTGTAATTCACTCAGTCATTTAAGGTGTGTGCCTCTAGTTCCATTTTGTATGATTATTTTAACAAAATATATGTAGAGTATGGAACAAACGTTTGCTCACAATTATCCTTCATGTATTGATGTTTGATCAACCAATCCCTTATCATTGAAGTTAATTTGTGTACTTTTGTTTTGTATTTTTTAGGGGAATGGTTGAAAAAATTAGGACGCTGGGGCCAACAATATCTCTTTTAAGGTTTTGAAATTGTCAATGAGAGAGGGGGCCATGCAATCTATGTAGACTCAAGTATCGTATTTAACCCAAGATGTTGACGGTGGCACCCAACAAATTTGTCTTTGATGGTCTTGTTTGTGCATATTGTGAATTTGCTTTCGTGTGTAACAATTGATGATTCATCTAATTATTGTTGTAATATCATAGTCAAAGTTCTTTGATTTAGGTAACCTAGATAAATGAACTCCAACCATCACACTTGTAACAACAACAAAATCAATCATCGATCATTAAGCATGGACCCAACAAATTTGTATTTGATGGTCTTGTTTGTGCATATTGTGAATTTGCTTTCGCATGTAACAATTGATGATTCATCTAATTATTGTTGTAATATCATAGTCAAAGTTATTTGATTTAGGTAACCTAGATAAAAGAACTTCAACCATCACACTTGTAACAACAACAAAATCAATCATCAACCATTAAACGTATCAGAATATGCACAATGTGTGGTCCAAGAGAAACTCATTGTATATTTCCACCTTTGCAACCAGACTTAAATATAGTACCCAAGTGTATATCAAACACAAAGCTCACCCATTTTAAAATCTTACGAGAGATAGATGGTAGATGCTCAATACTTAAGTATGAAAAGACAAAAAAACATCTTGATAAGATAATAATCTTATTAACTCTAAATCAAAACTCATCTATGATAAAACTAATAGCAATACTTTTTCATCAAAACTATTCACCACTCACCTAGCAATTATAGTTTATATAATTCAATAAAAAATAATCACGTCTTTCACATCTCACAATGAATTATAATCTATATTTTTTCGAGAAAAAGAAAAAAATATATATATATATATATATATTAATCCATCCAAACTTACATAATAAATCTCTTACTTTAATTAAAATTTCAAAAATCTAGTTAATTTTTAATTTTTAACCTTTTTATTTTTAACCTTTTTATTTTTAACCTTTTTTAAATAAAAATCTTTATGAAACACAAATAAAATTAAAAAAATCTCATTATAAAAATGCATATTATATTTTCATAAAACCATAATAAAATATTATTATACCATATTAGTGTGAAAAACATGTTCATAACTCCCCGGACTCCACGAAAACATTTATTTAATAAAGTAAAAACAAGTGTTATTCCACAAACCTATAAAAGTACATGCACTAATGATTAAATTCTGTAAAAGAATAGTAATGTTTGAAACAATGCAAGAGTTGTTGCAATCAAAGAAACCAAAAATTCAATGATGATTAATATTCCTCTATAAGAATTGCCTTCCGGTACAAATAAGAGTTAGGACTATTAAACACTTTTCATTCATATATTTGAATGATGAAGTAGTCTATAATTTCATAGAAAAGCGAAGACTTCATCATGGAAACCCATAATTATGATTTTATAAAATGGATAGATATTATGATGGAAAATTATAATTATGATTAATTTTCGTTATAATTGGAAATATGTTAGGTCATAATTTTAGATATTTTTAAATCATTTATCAATCAATTAGTTATAAGCATAGGAAAGTAAGGAAGGAATAAGAAAGTGAGGAATAAGGGCACTATAGAGATTTGTGATTTCTCTTTAATTAAAAATTATGATTTAATAATGTAAATTGGTATTTTAGTGATTCTTTATCAAGTGGATTTAGATGAATATGAAGTAATTTTATTACTTTCCATCAAATGTTATATGAAAAAGTGTCACTTAAGATAAAATTATTTGGAGTTCATAATAATGATTTTAATATTTTAGGAAAAAAATAATATATAAATATAAATTTAGGTTGGAGTGATGATTTTTGTTTGTTTGTTAGTGAGCGATAAAAAAAAATATGTATTTCTTTACAACTATAACATATCAATTGATTACTATTATTATCTTTAAGCTAGTGTTAACAATCTACAAGTTAATAATTAACAAAAACTTTTAATTTAGTAAAAGTAGATATGTCTAGAGATGCACTTGCTTTTTGAGAGTTTTAATGTTCGAGACCTACTTTTTTAGCCTTATCACAATAGGTCAAATTTTACTAAAGATAATGGGTCCACTTATTATGAAAGGTTTAAACTTAGATGGGTATACCTCCTACTTCCCAACCATTCAATCAAACCACCTCAACTAATTTCATAGTTTCATGGTAAACACATTTTATAACATAAAATTAGAGTAAAAATATACTCCTAAATAAAGACATGATTTATCATGAGTAAAGGAAAATAGAAGGTTTGAGCGAGAAATACAAGTTAGAGTATAGGTGGAGTAAAAATATACTCCTAAATAAAGACATGATTTATCATGAGTAAAGGAAAATAGAAGGTTTGAGCGAGAAATACAAGTTAGAGTATAGGTGGATTGTGTTACTCTTATAGTGTTAGTTTATTTTTGAAAATAATACAAACTATCTACAAGCCTATACTAACAATAACTTGTGATTTGACAAAATTTATAATTTTTATAGATTTTTAAAGGAAAAATAAATAAGTATGTCTAGAGAAATATGAATAGTTTAACCAAGGGAACGTAGTGCGTAATATTATTTTTAAAATTGGTATATTCATAAATAAATAAAATTTAAAAAGTATTTTAAAATTTTATGATTTTTATAAATTAACATAATATAGTAAGTATCATAAAAATAATATATAAATGTCATTTAATATTTTTTTTTTATAAAATTTAGTAAATTATTGATAAAAGGATGTAACTTGATGGAAGGAGGTTTTATAGATTTGTATCTTTGTAATCAATGGTGAGGTCGAGTTTTGCAATGGCATATCCCAACAAATCTTACATGGTAGCTTCCTTCGCATGCCTCATATCATCTCAAAATTCTTCAAAAGTTGTGATTTCATACTTTCAAAACGAGAGCACATTGTTTTTGTATAAACTTTATTGGTAAGGAGAAGAATTTTTTTATTGTCGACTCAATGATCATATCACTGACTTCTTGAGTGGCAGAGCTAGTAGGACTTCAATTGGAGACAGCAGTTGGATGTTATGCTCTTGACCTGCGAGAAATTCCAGAATACAAGAAATGTGAAGAAATATAACCCAGAACACAAAATGAAATAAGAAAAATGCAAAGTACTTTATTATTCAGAAACAAATATAATGTTCACTTGCCTCTTCGAGGGGGCAACCTCTCGTAGAGTAGAGCTCGATTACAATAATACTTGATGATCTTTCCCTTACTAACAATGACTATTTATAGCTAAATGACCTCCAACAACCTAATGACTAGTGGTCCTTTCCATAACATGGGTTAACCACTTTATTTATTAACTATGGCCTGTTTGCAACTAATTGTGGTCCCTTTCTTAAATGCAGGTCAACCACTTACAATTATTAATACGGGCTTTATTGACTCTCTAACTAACTATGACTCGGACTCGGCCCATTAGGCTTATTATGTAAATAGAGGAGCTAGGGTTGGACCCTAACATGCCCTCGCCCATCAAAAGCAACCTTGTCCGCAAGGCTAAATCTACAGAAACTATTGAAGAATAGTAGTTGGTTCCCAAGTCGCATCTTCTAGAGAGGTGTCTTTCCATTTGATGAGGACTTCCTTAATCGTTTGGCTATGGAGATGTCTTCCATAGGTATAGAGGACCTGTTCGGGTCGGAGCGAGAGTGAGCCTTCCTCATCTAATTTAGGTAGACTTGTTTGAACTCTGCAATTGTTCTCCTCCACTTTCTTGAGGCATGACACATGAATACTGGATGTATTTTTGAAGTAGCTGGTAAAGCTAGTTTGTAGGTGAATGCTCCTATGCGTTGAAGTATCTTATAAGGTCAATAGAATTTTGGTGCTAGTTTCTAGCAGGCCTTTTCTTTGAGCGATGTTTGCTTATATGGTTGCAGCCATAGGAATACTTGATCCCCTTCTTGAAACATGCGCTCGGAGTGATGCTGGTATGCTTGTTGCTTCATGCGGTTTTCAGCTTGATGTAGATTATCTTTGAGATGAGCTATCATGGCGGAATGGTTTTGTAGGAGTTGATCAACTTCTTGTACTTTAGAACATCCCATTATATAGGAAATAGGTGAAGGTGGGAGTTTGCCATACACTGCCTCATATGGATTCATCTTGGTGGCTTCATGATAGTTAATATTATACCATCATTCAGCTAAAGGTAGCCATTGTACGCATTGATGATGCTTTCCGAAAGTGAAGCATCATAGATATGTCTCCAAACATTTGTTGAATTGTTTAGTTTGATCATTAGTCTAGGGTGATAGGCAGTACTTAGTTGGAGTTTTGTGCCTTGTCGCTTGAAAATTTCTTGCCAAAATTTTCTAGTGAAAGTGGGGTTGCGATCAAACACAACGGACGTCAACATGCTATGCAGTTTGAAGGTATGGTTCAAGAAAACTTGAGCCACCAAAGTGGGGGTGAATGGGTGCGGTAGAGCATAGAAATGAACATATTTATAAAGTCTATCCACAACCACCATGATGACTAATTTGTTGCCCGACTTGGGGAAACTCATGATGAAATCCATGGAAACTTTCATCTAGATAGAGGCTGAGAGTGGCAATGGTTGTAAGGTTCCTCATAACTTACCAGTTTCCCCTTTACTGTGTTGGCACACATCACATTCAGCTACAAAAGTAAGAATATCGTTTTTCATGCCACTCCAAAAGAAAGAACGTCGTGCACAAGCATAGGTCTTCTGGCATCTTGAATGTCCTACAATTGGAGATGAGTGCAACTCATCCAAAATGCAGGTTTTGAGGGTAGATATTGGTGATATCACTACACGATCATTGTAGCAAAGAATATCATCCTTCCAAGAGTAGTCGTCTGAGAAATTAGGATATTCTCTTAAGTTATTAATAAGTTGGGAAAGAGAAGGGTGGGAGAACCATTCCTTGCAGGCCTCTTCAATCCAATCTGGTATGGGGAGAGAGATTGATAGCATAGTGCTCTCATCCTCAAATTGGCGTGATAACACATCAGCGACCACATTGTCACGACCCTTCTTGTAAATTATCTCATAATCATATCCCAACATTTTGGCCAGCCATTTATTTTGCTATGGTGAAGATAGATGCTGCTCCAGAAAATATTTTAGGCTTTCTCATAGGTAGAATGACCTAGATATTTTCCACTGAGTTATTGGTTGGTGAAATCCAATGGTCGACCTTCCCGCATTGATACAACGCCAATGCCTATACTTGATGCATCACATTCAATCACAAAATATTTCTTGAAGTTTGGTAGGGCCAATACTAGAGTGGAGCACACGGCCTGTTTGAGGGCTAAGAAGGTTTGTTGAGCTTCATTAGTCCAAACAAATGAATTTTTCTTGAGGAGATTAATGAGGGGTCTAGCAATGTGACCATAAATGTAGACAAATATGCGATAGTAGTCAGTAAGACCCAAGAAGCCCCTCAAAATTTTCAAGGTTTTTGTTTGGGGCCAATCTTGCATTGCCTCAATCTTGTTTGGATTAACCCTCACTCCTTTGTGGCCCACAATGTGTCCCAAATACTCGACTTCTTCCACGCCAAAATATCACTTGGATAATTTGAAGAATAATTTCTTATCTTGGAGGAATTGCAATATCAGGTCGACATGATGAATATGTTTGTCCCAAGTTAAGCTGTAGATGAGAATGTTTTCAAAGAAGACCAAGACAAATTTTCGGAGATATGGTTTCATCAGGTTGTTCATGGGGCTTTGAAAAGTAGATGGAGCATTACAGAGACCAAATGGCATGACCAATAATTCATAATGGCCTTCATGAGTTCAAAAGGAAATCTTGTGAATGTCTACTTCCTTCATGTGTATTTGGTGATAGACCGAGTGAAGATCGAGCTTGGTAAAGAATTGAGTGCCATGCAGTTCATCAAGCAGATCATCAACAATTGAAATATGGAATTCGTCCTCGATAGTGAGCTTGTTGAGGGCTCGAAAGTCTGGACACATGCGCCATTCTCCATCTTTCTTGAGAACCATTTCTGCCAAATATGTATAAGGACTAATGTTAGGATGAATAACATCGGCTTTGAGAAGTTCCTTAATGATTTTCTCAATTTCGTTCTTTTCGGAAAAATGTTGGGTGTGTGTTATATTCTTTCCACGACTACCCCATATATGGTGGGGCAGCACCCCCCTATATGGGGTTCGGGGTAGTGACCTGATATTTCTTTTTTTGGACCCTATATTAGGTGGGCGAACCTACCTATGGTTTTGTGCATGGATTTCGCACATGATTTTGGACATGATGGTTTTTTGTCCATGGTTTTTTTTGTAGATCCAGTCATGAGAACTATAGTTATGTTTTAATTCAGGGTTAATGGATTGGGGTTTATGTATGCTTCAACATGTATATAAATATATGTATTGTAACATTGAAAGGAATATAATGAAAAATCAATTTGGTAGTCCCGGTTTTGAGATCCAGGGGAAAATATCGGTGTATATCTATTTTATGTTTTATGCTCTCGCCATTGTTGATTTTTTGTTTTTAAGAATTCCTTTGTAGGTAATTTATGTATGGGGTTAAAACCTACATTTGGTATCAAAGTAGTTTTGGCTTCAAGGGGATGCCTTTGCTACTAAGGGGTTTTTCTTGGGCCTGTGGTAGACTTTGTTTAGTGGGAGATCTGTGAGATCGATTCTTGTGGTGAAAGAAAATGGCAAGCAGTGGAAAGATAGAGATCAAGAAAATTAATGGTCAAATTTTTGAGTTGTGGAAACTCAAGATGGAGGATCTGCTGGTGGATAAAGATCAGTGGATCGCGGTAGGCCCAGGCACTAAACCAAAAAAAGTGTCAACTAAAGATTGGGCGAAGTTGGATCAGAAGGCAAATAACACAATATGATTGTGTGTCTCAAATTAATATTGCTGAAAGTATCATGGGAAGATTTGACGAAGGGTTTATGGGACAAGTTAGGGACTTTGTACCGATCTAAGTCTCTGGTGAATAAAATGTTACTACGGAAAATGTTGTATAAACTGAGAATGAAAGATGGAGACTTGGTGACACAACATCTAAACGCCTTTAACACTGTGGTAAGGCAGTTATTATACATTGATATTAAAAGTTCAGATGAAGATAAGTGCATCAGTTTGTTGTGTTCTCTACTAGATTCGTGGGATAGTCTAGTTGTTGTAATAGGTAGCAATGTAATTGTCTTGCAGTTTGATCAAATTGTCTCATCCCTGTTGTCGAAGGAGATGAGACAGAAAAATATGGAGGGTTAGAATAGTGATGCCTTGTCTGTACATAGGACGGTCCTAGAAAAAAAACAAAAATAAGTCATCGAGTGGGAGATCTAATCTAGAGGGAGATCTAAATCTCCAAGAAAACCTATAAAGGTGTGCTGGAAATGTGGAAAGGAAGGGCACTTCAAAAGGGATTGTAAATCTAAAGCTCCCGAGAAAGGAAAGGGATCTGATGATGCTCCTTCTGCAAAGGAGAAAACCACCTCATATGAAGATGGGGATGTGTACTTGGATTCTTCTTCAAGTACACATGTAGATAATGAGACATGGTTGATTGACTCAAGAGCATCCTTTCACTTCACTCCCCATAGAGAGTCTTTTCACGAGCATGAGAAATATGATGGTGTTGATGTCTTCTCAGGGGATGACATGAAGGCTAGAATTGTTGATCGTGGAAAATTCAAGTTTAAATTGCAAGGTGGAAGGATTAGAACACTTCTAGGTGTTCTGCATATTCCCGTGTTGGATGGAAATCTAATTTATGCAAGCAGGCTAGATGATGTAGGTGTAAAAACAATGTTCGAGAAAGATACCTACAAGATGGTTCGGGGAGCACTTGTATTGATGTGGGGAGTTGAGATTGGAACTTTGTACAAGCTTCAGGGTAGCACTGTTATTGATGGGTGCAATAGTTATGTGGTTCCTAAAAGTGGAGCAGAAAATCTAGTGGTCTCTAGAGAAAAGACCATGCTATGGCATCAAAGGCTTGGACATATTTGAGAGAAGGGCCTTTGAATACTTCATGGCAATGGTATGGTAGAAGGTATGCCTAATTTCTCTCTGGATTTAGACTTATGTGAACATTGTGTATATGGGAAGCAGAATCGGGTGAGTTTCCCCTCTGGTGCTAAGAGGGCGAAAGGGATATTAGAGCTTGTGCCCAGTGATGTGTTTGGACCAGTGTCAGTTCCATCACTTGGTAAGTTTGTGTACTATCTATCATTTATAGATGACTTCTCAAGGAATACATGGATATATTTCCTCAGGAAGAAATCTGAATTCTTTGATAGGTTTAAAGAATTTAAGGCTCTGGTGGAAAACCAAAGATAAAGGTGCTAAGGATAGATAATGGTGGAGAGTTTTGCAAGACAGATTTTTAAGAGTTCTGTAAGAAGTGTGGTATAGCACGACAAAAGACTACTCCATACACACCTCAAAAAAATTGAGCTGCAGAAAGAATGATCAGGACATTGATGGAAAAGGAAATAAGCATGCTTAGTGGTGTTGGATTAGGACATGAATTTTGGGTAGAGGCGGTGGAGACTGCATGTTACCTGGTCAACATATCACCTTCATCAACGTTGGAGGATGAGACTCCACAAGAGGTATGGAATGGTAAGAAACATTATTTTTCACATATGAGGGTATTTGGATGTGATGCATATGTATATGTTCCAAAGGAGAAAAGAACCAAGTTGGATAGTGAATCTAAAAGGTGCATCTTTATTGGATATAAGGATGGTTTAAAAGGTTATATGCTTTGGAACCCAAAAACAAGGAAGGTTGTGTACAACCGAGATGTGGTGTTTAGAGAGATGAAAGATGTTATTAAACATGAAGTCCTACCAAAGGAACCTAAGAAGATAGAGTTTGAGTTAAAGGAGGAAGAATCAGACTCTACAACAGAAGAGGAATCAAAAGATGAAGAGCCATAAATTCCAGTTGTGAGAAGATCAATTTGAAAAAGAAGGCAACCAGAAAGGTATAGTCCATCTGCTTTCTGTTCAAATTTTGCTTTATCTATTACTGATGATGATCCCGTAGTTGTGAGGGAAACAATAGATTTAGAGGATGGCACACTCTGGAAAGAGGCCATGGTTGATGAAATGACATCTTTGCACAAAATGAGGCTTAGGATCTGGTGGAGTTGCTAGCTGTTAGGCACCGAATCTGGCTATCTTTCTATCCATTTTTATCATCCTTTTTGACCCCTTTTGTACTTATTTACCCACGTTGCTATGCTAAACTTATGAGGTAAATACCCTTGACTTGTCCAATTGGAATATTTTAATTAATGAATTAAAGTCACGGAGTCTTATCTATTCGCAACATTGAATTGAATGTTTGAATGCAACTTGGAGAACAGGAACCCTCGCTTCAGCATTTCACAACAGATCTAGTAACGGACATCCCTGAGGAGGCCGCGCAGCTGGAGTCATGATTCCCTGGAACTATTCTTGGACCTTTTTTTGCTATCTTGGTCATCTGGTGTTGGTGTCGTTCCAACAGATGTATATTTTTGCATATGCGGTTACCGTGTTTTAGGGAGATATGTTATTCTCCTGTGCTGTGTATAAAGGAAAGGATGTTCCTGTAAATGGGGATTACCCCATCGCTATTGTAATCACCTGTTACAGATTAATAAAATATCACCTGTTTTGTTGTTCTAATATTTTATGTGGCTAATGCACCCCTGATTAGAGAGCTGGGCACACTCTTCTGATCAGGTGCTGCGTCTTTGTGTGTACATTATTTGCTAGTTTATGTTTTTTGTTACAGTTCTCTATTTCTTGTAATTGTTTTTGGAGTTTTGTAATTTATTTACTCTTACACTCATGTTTTGAATCTTAGCCGTGAGCCCTTGGTCGGAACGGATTGTGTTCTTGCCCTTGCATATACCTTGCGTGTTGCCTTGAAAGGATACACACCCGGATTGATAAATTAATGTCGGAATAGGGTGAATAAATCATTCATACGTGGACACCAACATTTTGGCACCATTGTCGGGGAGGCTAACAAGGTACAATAACGATCCGGACCAACTAGAGGGTCAATCTCTCATCCTGGGGAGAGAACAAGTTTTATCACTCTGCTTCAGGTCCTGAGCATAGGTGTTCTTTCTGTTTGTTTATTTTTGCTTTTCTGTTGATTTTAGGCCACCCTCTTGTCCTGGGGAGGGAGAAGTCTTTTGACGCCCTGCTCCAGGACCTGAGTTAGATTTACTTTCTTTTAAACCCTCTTTGTGTGATTTTCGAGAAACCCTAGCTTTTACCCTGGGGAGGGAGGAGTCTTTCGATGCCTTGCTTCAAATATGGAAGTATTAAGTCTTCTCGAGGTTTGTGTTTTGTTTTTGGATTCTTGTTTCGGGGAGGGAGGAGTCTTTTGATGCCCTGATCCGGGCCTAAAACCCTAGATTTTTGTTTTCTTTTGCTGCCTTTCTTTTGTAGTTCTTTCGTCTTGGGGAAGGAATGGTCCTTTGACACCTTACTCCAAGATCAAAGCATTGTAATTTCATACCAAGACCCTTTGTCATACCAACTTTTGTATGAAAAAAGAATCAAATAAGAGGGGTAGAGGGAGAGCCCCAAAGAGAGGACCAAATCTGGGAAGAAAGACCTATATCTCGCAAATCATAGAGAAGGCTGAATCTGAAGCATCCTCTCGCATAGCTGTGAGACCAGGGGCATGAAGAGTGAAGTCTGAGGGGTAATCAGTAGATCAACCAATGCTGTCTACAACATTCATTGGTGATTCAACACAACAGGTCCCTATAACAGTGGAAGAAACACCTAGCAGTAGACCTGACCAGGAGAATCTTACACTGGAGATAGTAGAAGAAGAGGTCGCAAGCAGAACATCGACAGGGTCAGACTACTCCAGCAAGGGAAAGGAGGTTATAGCCGAGGGATCGAACCATCAGGATGAAGGAGAAGGAAACGAGGAGGTACTCACATCACCAAGGGACTGGGGAAGTGTCGCTAAAGCAACCTGAACTCCAGTGGTAAGTAATCCTCAGCCATCTTCCACAAAGCTTGTTGAAATTCCTAGTGGTTATTGGAAGATATTCATGGCTCCCACAACCACTACCATCGATTTTCCAATTGGATATTTGGGAGATGGTGCGCTCATGAAGCCTATTCCATTGGCAGCTTTACCAACCTTTCATGGGCTTGTTTCGGAAGACCTTGACACGTTTCTGTTCAAGTTCGACATAGTGTGCCAGGGGTATGACTACATAATGGATGCCCAGAGGTTAAAGATTTTCCCTTCTAGATTAAAAGGAACAGATCTATGATGGTTCATGGGTGTAGGAGGAAAGTCTATTACCACATGGGAGGATATGCAGAAAGCTTTTATGGAAAAATACCAGGATTATTGCAAATCCCAAAACATTAAGGAGGAGCTTTTCAAGTTCACACAAAAAGAGGATGAGAGCCTGGAAGATTGTGTGGAAAGGTTTCATTACACCTTATAGAGGTCAGGTCACTTTGATCTGGATAAGGAAATTTTAAAAATTATCCTCCTATGGGATTTTTGCGAGGACTCGATGGAACTACTGAACATTGCAGGAAAGGGAGACATCTCAAAGGAAAGCTTTAAGACCATTTGTGAGTTATGCGTTCAGTGCTCAAGGGGGATTGCAATAAACATGCAAGGTATTCGTACAACAAAGGGGTCTGGTGGGGGCGCTACAAAGGCGGAAATTGGAAACCTGCTAGACAACTTGAGGACAGATATCCTCAGCACTCTGTCGGCACAAATGGATACTCTACAAGTAAAGCAGAAGTAGCTGGAACTAGACAAGACCATGGAAATATTCTTCCCAAAGTGCAGAAAGAAGCATTTGGAAAGGGAATGCCCACTAAACTCCATAGAGGAATGTGCAATCTACGAGCTTAACCATGAAACAAGTTCATGCCCCTCCTTGTCAGGCCTGAATGAAGTATTTCAAGGGACGGGAGAGGACATGGAGCAATTGTACCTCATGGGGTCTAAGAAGCCATGGCGGCCTCGACCACCGATGAGAAATCAAGGTATGTATCCAGATCCATCTCAGTATTTCAATAATTTTAATATGAATCCTCAAACCATGCCTTATCCCCCCATGTGGCCGCAATACCAGGTTCCACCTTAGCAGCAGTAGAATCCTCAACCCAGTACGAGCTCTCCGTGGGCTCCAACCTAGCGGGGATCCTCTCCTGGGAAGTTTCCCCAGCAGATGCCATAACAACAACTCCAATTGCCCTATAATGTGCCTTTTGGTAACCAGACTTCTCATCCTCAACATCCAATGCAACCTAACCCTAACCCTAACAATAAGGGGACTCATCAAGTTGGTGTTCTTAACTTGCCTTCATATAGTATCTCCACTGCAGAGTTGTATGAAATGAACCTACGATCATGGCAGCCAGTTAATGTCCAAACTCCTCCAGTTATCATTGAACAACTCGATGGTGAAGGTAAGGAGGCAGAACCAGTTAGTAAAGAGCCAAAGCAAACTAGTAGGAACCAGACGCCTCCTATGAATCAACATCAATCTGAACCGCCTTACCTATAGAGACTAATTATGAGTAAACCAAGCCCTCAAGATGAATTTGATTTATTAGGAGAATTGCAGAATTTATTTGTTAAAATTCCCTTGTTACAAGCTATGAAGGATGTACCAATATACGCAAAGACTCTTAGGGAATATTTTTCAAAGAAACCTGCAAAGAAATCTAAAGGCCCCCCTCACTATTCATGTTATGGGAAAATTATCGGACTTCATGATGGGGAAACCAATGCCAGAGAAATATGGAGATCCAGGGAAGTCAATTTTGATAGTACAGATTAATGGGGTAGAGATTCCAAATGTGCTAGTAGACCTGGGTGTTTCCATCAATGTCATTACCACCGAAACCATGCATGCGCTAGGCCTTCGCAATTTGAAACATACACCTACAGTATTGGAACTGGCAGATTGATCTACAGTTAAGCTTGTAGGGAAGTTAGAAGACGTAAAAATTTTAGTGGATTCATGGCACTACCCCATAGATTTCCTGGTATTACATACGCAATATTTAGTAGGCAACCATCCTCTGATTTTGGGAAGACCATGGCTGGCTATTGCGGATGCTTACATTGGGTGATGTTCAGGGAACATGGTTATTTATAATGGGCATAACACTAAGAATTTGGTGTTATATCCACCTGCAGAACCAAATCCTTCCATCAAGCCAGCAAGTGGCAAGAAAGCCTCATCTAGGAAAGAACCTGGAATGGAAAATGAGGAAGTGAGACCAGTCCTCACTATTGGACAGGTCCTTCAGTTGAAAATGGAACTAGAAGATGATGTAATCACTTCCTTCATGGATGATCCTTGCTTTGTTTCAAAGCCAAACCAACAGATCCTAGAATCTATCCTAAGCTGTGAAACTCAGGAATTTATCGAAACAACGAGGGGGACTAGAGGAACCACTTGTTGATGCACCTCATGAAAGTGTTCAAGTAGAGATAGAACGAGGAAAAACCCTGAATATTAATCCGAATCTATGAGAATCCCAGAAGAAGTAGCTGATAAACGTTCTTCAGAAGCATAAAGAAGCTTTCGCCTGGGATTATTTAGATATGAAGGGGATACTTGCCAAC
This sequence comes from Pinus taeda, assembly GCA_000404065.3. Taxonomy (NCBI): domain Eukaryota; kingdom Viridiplantae; phylum Streptophyta; class Pinopsida; order Pinales; family Pinaceae; genus Pinus; species Pinus taeda. The sequence goes on from APFE031686402.1 coordinate 208,571, forward strand.
CTATGTACCCATCACATATATATTAAGGAATATTGTCATCCTGTAAGACAACCGCAGAGAAGAATGAACCCTGCATTGAAAAATGTTGTGAAAGAAGAGCTTCAGAAACTACTGGATGTGGGTTTCATCTACCCTATCTCAGATTTCCAGTGGGTCTCACCATTAGTAATGGTCCCCAAGAAGAATGGTAAATGGCAGATTTGCGTAGATTATTGCGATTTAAATAAAGCAACACAGAAGGACCATTTCCCTTTTTCCATTTATTAATTAGGTTTTGGACACACTGGCTGGTAAGAAGTTTTTCTCTTTTCTAGATGGGGTTAGTGAATATAAACAGATCCAGATAGCTCTGGAGGATCAGGATAGACCACTTTCACATGCCCCTGGGGAACATTTGCATACCGGGTCCTTCCTTTTGGCCTGTGTAATGCTCCTGCAACGTTCTAGAGGGAAATTTTGAGAATCTTCTTTGACTTTATAGATGACAGTGTTGAAATTGATATGGATGATTTTACTCCATATGGGGACTCATTTTTGGAAGGGCTGAAAAATTTGGAAAAAGTTCTTGAAAGATGTATACAAGCGCATGTCTCTCTAAGTAAAGTGAAATGTCATATGATGATGGAAGAAGGGATCATTCTAGGGCATTTGCTCTCACAAGAAGGAATAAGAATGGACCTAGTAAAGATAAAGGTAATTTTTCACTTCCCAACACCTAAAACGCCCACAAAGGTACACAACTTTATTGGTAGTGCTGGTTATTACAAGCATTTCATAGAAAATTTTGAAAAAGTAGCACACCCACTATTTCAATTACTAACAAAAGACTCAGAATTTGTGTGGTTAGGTGACTGTGATGCAACTTTTGCAAAGATTAAAGAATTGGTTTGCAGTGCTCCGATCCTTAGTGGTCCAGACTGGGCATTAACTTTCCACATCCATATAGATGCTTCTCAAACAACAATTGGTGCAGTACTGGGATAGCAAGAGGATAAAGCACCCTATGCAGTCTACTATGTTAGTAATAATTTGGCTCCTGCCGAATTAAACTACACAGTAACTGAAAAAGAATTTCTTGCTGTCATTTGCCATCAACAAATTCCGACACTACATTACCAGGTATCCTACTTTTGTGTACACTGACCATGCAACTATTAGGTATTTAATGAAAAACCTGTTACCCCTAGTCGCATTACAAGATGGCTATTGCTACTACAGGAATTTGATATTACTATAGTAGATAAACCAGGGAAGGACAATGTGGTTGCAGATTTCTTATCTAAGATAGAACATGATGGTAAGAACACACCAATTGAGGATAATTTTCCAGATGAGCATCTTTTTGTAGTTTCTGCTAACACTCCTTGGTATGCAAATATTTCTAATTATCTTGCTACAGGAAAGGTACCTCGTCATCTGTGATATAAGGAGCAAAGGAAGATCATTCACCAGAGTACTCGATATTCGTGGATTGCAGGATATCTCTTCCATACAGGGGTGGACCAACATATTCGACGTTGTGTGGTAGAGGATGATATTTATGAGATTTAAAGGTTGTAGATGATGGACCCCGTGGAAGACATTTTGCAGACAAAAGAACAGGTCATAAAGTGTTGCAAATGGGATATTATTGGCCCTCCATCTTTTGTGACGCTCAAGATTATGTTCGAAGGTGTGATAGTTGTTAGCGGATGGGACAACCTGCGAAAGTAGATGAAATGCCTCTTCAACCCCAAATAGTCTTTGAACCATTTGAGAAATGGGCCATCGATTTTGTTGGACCCTTTAACCCACCTTCTCATCAAAAAGCTTAGATCCTAGTCTACACCAATTATGTAACTAAATGGGTGGAAGCCAGAGCGGTCACAAGAGCAATAGAGCAATGGGAAAGTAGAGAGCACAAACAAGGTATTGGAAAATATCTTGACAAAGACAATAGCAAGTCATTGCCGGGACTGGGCACAAAAACTTCCAGAAGCTTTATGGGCATACAGAAAAACATGGCGGAACACAACTGGGTTTTCCCCATTTGAATTAGTTTATGGGATATCCCCCTTGTTTTCGGTAGAATTTGAAATCAGTACACTCAAAACAACTCTAGAAGTAGGCCTAGATCTATGAGAGGCACAGAAACACCGACTGGAACAATTGAATGAGTTAGATGCGATTCGATCAGTAGCTGTCCAGAGGACTGCTACTATTCAACAACAGAGGATGAAATGGCATGATAAATTTATTAAAGCTAAGGTGTTTCATGTGGGAGATTGGGCATTATTGTATGACTCCCGATTTAAGGATTTCAAGGGCAAGCTTTGCACTTGCTGGATGGGACCATATCAAGTAGATGCAGTGTTCGACAATGGAATGGTCAGACTAATTACAATAGACGAGAATCAGACCTCGTTCGTAGTAAATGGGCACCGTCTAAAACTATACCACCGTCCAGCCTCTAAAGATGCCTTTGTTGAAAACCTTTCTGATTCAACTGATCTAATGGTTATTGGAATAGAGGACACTCTCACTCTACTCTAAATCTAAATCTACAAATATATATATATATATATATATATATATATATATATATATATATATATATATATATATATATATATATATATATATATATATATATATATATATATATATATGGTTATTACTTGTTTGTATTTTGCAGAAATAATAAAGAAATATGGCCAGGAGAAAGGTAACACTTGGTGCTATTACTCCACCAGTGTTGCTATAAATATATTCTGTTATTTCACTGATGGTGCCACTAAGTGTTGTTACTCCACTAAGTGTTGTTACGTCACTAAGTGTTGTTACTCCACTATGTGTTGTTACTCCGCAACTGCTGTTACTCCGTCAGTGTCGTTACTCTGCAACTGTTGTTACTCCGCTGGTGCTGTTACTCCGTAACTGCTATTACTCTGCCAGTGTTGTTACTTTGCAACTACCATTACTCCGATGTTGTCGTTACTCTGTCGGTGCCGTTACTCCGCCATTTTCGTTACTCTGCTGGTGCTGTTACACCGAAACTAACGTTACTCACTATTATTATTACTCACTATTGTTGTTACTCGTTGTGCTGTTACTCGTGTCGTTGTTACTCACTGTTGCTATTACTCACTGTTTCCGTTACTCGCTGTGCTGTTACTCCGTCAGATATTTTTGCTGCTACTCCACCTTAAGGTAGCCGCATGTACGTCTCTGCATCAATGGGTGGCCGATTTGTGCGACATGAACCTGAGGATACAACGAGAGTTCAGAGTAATCGTGAGGTGTGGCAAGTGTTTGAGAACACAGGCTGGGACGTTTATTTTAACAGGTTGAGAGGGTTGAATGAAGAAATCACGGTGGAGTTTGCATTAAACTTGGGAGAAGGAGGCTCTCGGGTTTGTAGAATCGAAATCCCTCTGACAGAGGAAATAATTGCGGAAGTCAGTGGGCTCCCGCAAGTAAAGGACATTAATTTAAGGGCCCTCACCTCTTACGCTTTCAATCAGATTCATTGGCATAAGGCTTTCAACACTTTTGAATCCAATCAAGTTACCAAGCCAATTATAGTAAGAGGAGTGCATGAGAGGTCAATCACAATGTTCACTAAGCACAACACATTTTTGGGAATCTAGGGGAACAAAGATAGGATGCTGAGGACACAAAGATGGTGCCTTGATCTTTGTGTCAATCAGTTAACTGCTTTTCAAAAAGAGGCCCTTGATCGCTGTTAGAAAAGGTGGATGATATCACCGACAACTGTCTGGAATAGAGAACCTTTTGGGGCACCAAATTTTGCACGAGTGCTCACTAGAGTACCTAGATATGAGGCATGTATCCAAACATGTGGGGTCTGGTGGATGGGGATCTAGTTTCAGTTTCCTATTATTTGGTTGCCTACACAAATTTACACTCCAACATATGATGTTCCAACAGATTGGTGGAGGGAAGTTCTCGTTCGGATGGGTTTAAAGTTCAAGGAACAAAGATGGTCTTAGAATATGATCTCGCCCAACTTCATGAAACCTATAGTTTGTGGAATCCAGACCTGCGGAGGCGGTGGAATGCATGAGGACATGCAGAAGGCTAGTTGGGGGGAGATGTTGGGCACTGAATTTGGCTATATTTCTGTCCATTTTTATCATCCTTTTTGACCCTTTTTGTACTTATTTACCCACGTTTCTATGCTAAACTTATGAGGTAAATACCCCTGACTTGTCCAATTGGAATATTTTAAATAATGAAGTAAAGTCGCAGAGTCTTATCTATTCGCAACACTAAATTGAATGTTTGACTGCAACTTGGAGAACAAGAATCCTTGCTTCAGCATTTTGCACCAGATCTGGTAATAGCCAGCCTTGAGGAGGCCGCACAGCTGGAGTCATGATTCCTTGGAACTATTCTTGGACCTTTTTTTGCTATCTCGGTCATTTGGTGTTGGTTCCGTTCCAACAGATGTATATTTCTGCATATGCTATTACCGTGTTTCAGGGAGATATGTTATTCTCCTGTGCTGTGTATAAAAGAAAGGATGTTCCTGTAAATGGGGATTTCCCCATCGCTATTGTAATCACCTGTTATAGATTAATAAAAGATCACCTGTTTTGCTATTCTAATCTTTTATGTGGCTAATGCAGCCCTGATAAGAGAGCTGGGCCCGCTTTTCTGGTTAGGTGCCGCGTCTTTATGTGCACATTATTTGCTAGTTTATGTTTGTTGTTACAGTGCTTTATTTTTTGTAATTGTTTATGGAGTTCTGTAATTTATTTACTCTTACAGTCATGTTTTGAATCTTAACCGTGAGCCCTTGGTCAAAATAGTTTGTGTTCTTTCCCATGCATATACCTTACGCATTGCCTTGAAAGGATATGCACCGAGATTGATAAATTAATGTCAGAATAGGGTGAATAAATCATTCATACATGGACACCAACACTAGTTGGAAGGAAACCCATTGGCATAAAATGGGTGTTTAAGAAGAAGATTAATGCAAAAGGAAGGGTGGAGAAATACAAATCTCGGTTGGTAGAAAAAGGTTGTTCCCAGGTGTCGGGAATTGATTTTGGTGATATTTTTTCTCCTATTGCCAAGGTAGCTTCTATAAGATTAATTTTATTTGTTGTTGTTACTTTTGATTTTGAGGCAGAACAAATGGATGTGAAGACAACATTTCTTCACAGGGATATGGAAGAAGAGATATACATGAAGCAACCTGAAGGCTTGAATGGTAAGAAAGAACTGGTATGAAAGTTAAAAAAGTCTCTTTATGGGTTAAAATAGTCACCAAGGATGTGGTATCAGAAATTTGATACATTTGTATGGGGACGTGGCTTCACCAGAAGCAAAGCAGATCACTGTGTGTATTTTAAATTAATTGGTGACCGTGCTATTTATTTGGTCTTGTATGTGGATGATATGTTGTGGATTGGAAATGATAAAGAAATTATCCAAGATTTGAAGACCCAATTGTCCTCCAAATTTGACATGAAACATCTTGGTGTTGCAAACTATATTTTAGGCATGCAAATTAAATGAGATCGGGCAAAGAGGAACCTTTGGTTAAACTAGAGGAAGTATGTCGATAATGGCAGAAGTGTCCTCAGACACATAATTCTATTAATTAGAAAAACAATTACATAATATGATTTTGCAAGAGTTTACACCTGAACAACCAAACACTCTTGCAATGGGATATTTATAAGCTCCATGTCCTAACTACCTCTAATTATGGATCACTTATTAAATAACAAGTGTCCATTTACAATAAATGCTATAAAAACCAACTAGCTAACAAATCTCCTAAAATTGAGACTAAGATATGACACATTTGGAGAGTCATATATAGTTACAACAATATACTAATTCTAAAAGTCTCCATTAAATAATTAAACATTCTAGAATAATAATTATTAATTTAATA